>BMAC01000687.1:616897-630867 GCA_014905375.1 Phtheirospermum japonicum | reverse complement strand
GATCAAAACAAAACTGACACAAAGTTCTCAGCATGTATTCCAACTTTGAAGATTAAACTGCTTTTATTGGCAATAAATTAAAAACCAAAACACATACCACTGGAAATCCCTTTGCGTATAGTTTCCAACGCAAAAATCGGATCTTAAAACGGATAATCCAACAGTGAGTTATGACCAATTTACTGAAGTGTTGCAGTGCAGTATTTTCATACGGGAACTTGAAAGGATGAGCAACTCTTAGTGTGTTCATAACCATATAAAATCAAAATAAGTTCTCATCAACCAAATGTTAAATCTCCCCACAAAATAAAATCACATAAATCCAATTAGCACTCTCCACGCATGATTAATATCTCATCATTCATTCTATCAAAACCAAGAAAAGAATTTCAAAACCAAATCTATCCAACCCCATGGATAATTAATATTTAATATAATCACATGAACCATACGTTTACCTCTATTAAATCAAATAAACCATAAGTCTATCCCCATATAAATCAAGTCCATCAACAAGTATCCCATATGACAACCACATCAATCAACCAAACCATATCATCCTCATTTAAACACATCTAAAACAAAATAAATACTTATCTCGATTTTTGATGATTTTGTTGCGTTTTGTTGATGCACTACCTCATCACCTTAGATTTCGAGCAACAAAATGGATCATCCCTAAATATCTGAACACGCGACCTCATCGCGTTTGTTTGCGTTGACCATTCCCGAGTTAAGGTCCAATCAACACATAAAGTAATTCTCAAAAACCAACATTAATACAAACGAATAGACCTTACTCAGTCCGTTAGTATATGATCAATAAATAAAACGCAAGCATCACAATCTTTATTCGTGTTCACAAATCTTCAAAACTTGATATCCACCGCTATTCATATTTAACCACTATATATCATACATATTATACCCAAAATTCAACTCCGTCCAACAATTAAAGTGTACATAACTTAATTCTCAAAAGAAATTAGACAAGCAGTTTTTGGAAACAGGATCAGCTCTATTTAAAATCCGTTATAAACTTTTCCCAAACTCATAATCAGATCTCCACCGTTCATATTAAACTTCAACATGTTTATATTAACATATCCAATTTTCGAGTTGATCCAACGGTTATATTATGCACAATCGTATTTTGAAAAACACTGCGCAGGATTTTCCGAAAATAAAAACTGCTTCGATCGGAAATTTATATAAATTCCCTCACATCTCAAAATCCGATCTCCACCGTTCAAAACGTAATTTAAAAGGTCCTTGATGTTTTATAAATATTTCAACGTGATCTAACGGTTGAAACAGTAGAAAACGATTTTTAAAGTTTATTGCGCAGTCAGATTTTAGACCTACGAAAATTGTGTACCTCACGTCTTTCGCTCAAGGACTCGATGTCCCTCTTTCCCACAGACGGCGCCAATTTGATAAGTCCAAAAAGTTGGGCTACCAAATATAGGGGTACTAACCTCAAAATTGAGATCAGCGACCTAAACTCGATGTCCCTCTTTCCCACAGACGGCGCCAATTTGACGAGTCCAAAAAGTTGAACTACCAAATAAAAAGGGGTACTAACCTCAAAAGAGATCAGCGACCTGAATTGGATATTGAATATGTCACAGCGACCTGAGAAGCCCTCCCCGAATCTCCTGGTGACCTCGCTGGTCCTGCAAAACAACGTCTCGAACGGGTAGGAGTCCCACCTCCCAACCCGTTAAGACTCTCTGATACTTAAAAGTCAATATTAGCTCATAAAAATAATGAGAGGTATGCACCTCCTTTTATAGATACAAGAGAAGTCCTTCCCCATCAAGGGTTACCTTCTCCTACCACAATTCCATAAATACCACAACTGTCTTATAATTAGGATTCCTCCCATATAGTAAATTCCCATAAACAATAAATCTCTCAATAAAGTACCAAAATAAGCCGGAGCTTACGGCCCACCAGGCCCATAACAATCCACGTACATCAAACCCACAAACAGGCTCAAGTACTCAGCCCAAATTACAAGAGATCACGACCCTATATGAAAAATCATCCCCATACTACAGGTCGCTACTCTTCACAAACAGCTCGCTAATACCAAAACAGCTCGCTCACTTCTCAAAATCACAACACAGCTCGCTCATCTTCTAGGAGGAACACCCTCTCCCATAAATGAGGTCGCTTACCACAAATAACCTCATAAATCAAATAATATTACGTATGGACATTTTGGTCCGCATCAAACACTCTTCCTTCTAGTCTTTTAGCGATGAGGTAACATCGTAAACAAAGAGTCTTTTACTAGATTATGATTCTTCCATAACACAAACTAGCATAACCCTATTCCCTCAAACATATTATAGTAAAAGGCATTATTCATCTAATCACAAATCAGCTGCTCAAAACTTAAAGTCTCGAAAAGCACCATAATTCCTATTAGATGCAGCGAGGCATTGCGGTGAACCTTTCCTATCGGCAACCCCTATTCTTAGCTACTAATTCAGAAATAATGACATCAGATAAAGAAGATCTTAGCACTATTTTTCTTTATAAACCATTGTACACCCTAGGGTGGGATTAGTCATATGTTACTTCGATTAGGAACAACAAATCCAAATCGACTAGGGATCAAGAACAATTGCTAATGTCTGAGTCTGACTCATGATAAGAGCAAAGAGAAGTCCTCTGCCAATGGTCATCCGGATAGATTCCACTTTAGGCCCTTAAACTAAGAAAAGTTTTACCCACAAACCAAATTTGGCAGCCCATCAAGTCTGAACGCATCGCCCGCGCAGCTAGGTACCTTAAATCTTACTATTGAACCTCTTGAAACCCCCATTAAGGCTCGACCAGTCTTGCTAGTTGCATACATGAAAAAAATTCACCATTGGACCCCTAAGGGTTTTCCCAATCATCACCAACGCCCTCCACTTTCTTCTCCATCAGTCAATGAGATTTCTTCCCTCCAGAGAGCTCCTAGCGACCTAATCGATCATTCCTGCAAAATAAAACCCAATCAAGGCGGTGGACAGCCCCGACGTAAACCCTCCGATGCATAAGTCATAAAGGATCGAGAGAGATGCGAGACATAAAACGTAGGATGTAAAAATAAACTTAGAGAAAAGAATGAGACATGAGTCGTATTTATATGGATGAGAGATGTTTTTTCCCAATATAGGGTTCCCATCTCCTATTAGAATTATAACTCTATAAATAGTGACCGACATAAAATTAGGAATCCTCCTGTATGCTAAGTTTCCATATATGTAAGAACTCTCGCTAAATTACTGTAATAGCCATGGCCCTATAACCATGTTCATAAGTGTAATCCGTCGAGACCCCATAAAATTACCCATAACAGCCCAACAAAGCCAAAAACCATGAAATACAGCCCGCGGGGCTGAGCTACTACTCAATGCAGAGCTACCATAATATCGCTTATATCATAAGAGCTCGCCACCTCACATAAGAGCTCGCCACTATTTATACGAGAGGTCGCCGCTCCCCAAGACAGCTGGCCCACCTGCCAAAAAGATTACACCTTTTAGAGGATGAGGTCGCTTACTTAATTCGTATAATACCTGCATGTTTGTCGATGTGAATATTTAATGTCGTATCACCTAGTTCCCCATATTCTGGTTGGTTGAGGTAGGAAACCAAGTAGAATACATTCATGAGTTAGCCTTAGAATTCAAAGCGTCATGCCCCTATGTAAAATCATAATCCATCACTTCCTATTTAAAAACATTAAATGCGCTCTAAAAAGTGTCGAACAAATGTCGCCAACCCGTTACCTCATAATATATTTAATCTTGTGGGCCAAAAATGGAAGGCTCACAATAAAACCCTACCAAATTTCCCGCCTATCGAAAATCCCTTTTGTACTTTCATCTTTACGTTGCCCAATACATAAAACAAACTATTCATTTTCATTTCTCCCCAAAACAAACTTTCGCCATCGTTCTCTGCATAAATACCTCCAGAGTTCTGCAAATAAAATCACAAGCAAAGCAAACCAGGATGCATCCATCATACTGCAAACATCATGATAAGTAAGCCCCTATAATTCATCGTCCTAGTACTATCAGTTCCCTTTTTATGTGAATCGCTGTTTACTTAGTGTAAGTTAATTTTTATTTTTTGGTTTCTTCCCCTTCGCTCAGCTAACATAATCATATAATAAATTAGCTCCATACACCTCTTATTCTCAAAACCCTAAATCACCCCCTCCTCAAGACGTGCCATCTAAAATGAAATCTGTAGAGATTCCATTGATCTGCCCTAAATAATGAAAAACCCCAACTGCACCCTAATTCGGTTTAACCGACGAGGGAAATATTTCCGAGCCCAAACTAGAGGCCCAAACCAAATACCTTAATGAGAATATCCTTGAAGGCATACAATTAGATCAACCAAAAACGCCTTCAACCTCACAACCCGACTTTTTCTTCATTAACCCCGTAACCATTGTACCTCCTTTGGCTCATGCTGACTTACCTCCTCTAACACAAGCGACCCAAAAAACTATTGACAACCCCTGGGTCCTCCAAGATCGGAGCAAACTCAAAGCTTTCACCAAAATCCTTAGTCCTCTTGAAACCTTTAAGATAGTTCTACCCAAGGTCGAGAAAAAATGACCTAGACCATTCTCCTTCAAGCCATATCACCTACTTTGATGAATTTCTTAAAACAGGGGTTAGATTTCTCCTACATCCCTTTTTGATCCTAACATCCCATAATTGCAAAGTTCCCTTACTCCAGATGACCCCAAATTCTCTCAGATTTATGTCTGGGTACATAATTTTGTGTAAATTTTACAATGTAACTCCTGATGTAGATTTTTTCCTTTTTTTTTTTCTTTCAAATAAAACAGCAGAAAGGCTCCTTCTACCTTTCTTCACGTCAAAATATTCACTTCTTAGTAAGCTCCTCATCCAAAGTTCATGAATGGGCGAGCTAAATTCTTTTTTATTCATTCTACCGAATAATGGCAATTCCCTACTGAATGGAAAAAAATAACCACTCTGATTCGTACGATTTTGTTACAATTTTGTACATATCTTGAGTCACGTTTTAGTCTTTTTTACCGTCTTCTTAGGTCAAGAATAAGCCATTTTGCAATATTTGGCCTTTTGCTTAGCTTTTCGACTTTTTAATCAATAATTGGCCATTTTGAGCCATTTTACTTACTTTTCTCTTTCAGACGAATCACTTGACAAAAACCGGGAGATGAAGACAAAGAATCAGCGCTCGAAGTAGCTAAAAGAACAAATATCCGACCGGATGAGAGCAATAACCGATCGGATAAGAGCTACGTCCGACTGGTCAAGAGGAAAGAGATTTTCATCCGATCGGATCAATGACAAATCCTATCGGATTCGAACATTGCAAATGCAGATTTTCGGGATTCTTCAGTTACAAAGCGGTTCTTGAGCCTTTAAAACTCAAAAATCTTCAGAGAAGACCCATCCTTTCACCCACAAGACTGGATCATATACATTGGAAGAGAGAATTGACAACTTTCTCAACCTTTGACCTATAACCCTTATGGAAATAATATTTAGAAGTTCGATCGGTTCAGATAATCGTAAAACACGGAGGTTCATGACAAGCTTCTTGGATTCAACAAGGTTCATTTCATTTCCAGGATTAGCAAGGATTCGGCAAGATTCACCGTAGTATCATGATTGAGTTTTCTCATGATTTAGTAATCTCTAAACTTTTATCTTGTAATTTAGTTTCGTAATTCATGTTAGTTAGTGATCTTTGGATATTGTGTTCGGATAGATCTTGTGAATCTTTTACGATTACGTTGATATGAATGATTTAGTGACGATTGTTTTATGATAATTAGTGATTCGTGTTATTCAGATTTGAATAATTGGTTTGGTTTGATTTATTTAGAACTACGTTTGGATTGTGTTTCGTGTATGCATATCAACTGCTCGATTGAATGTTTGATTGAGATTTGGTGGAACAGTCTTTAGATTAAGTAGTATAATTGGTGATTTTGTGAGTCGATTAAACTACTCTTGCGAAGAGGTTGACGTCGTCGAAGCAAGATAGGTTATCGAGTTTTTAAAATTAAGTTCTCTGGAGATTTTCAAAACAAAAACCCCTTTGATTGCGTGTTTAGTATTAGAAATTGTGCTTTAATTAACATCGTTGACTCCGTATTTCCACTCCTCGAGAGATCGACCCATGTTAACTTGCCGGTCTACAAATTACGCCGTTCTCTTGCGGGCGAGCTTAAAACTTTGAAACGTAGAAACGCATTTGCTTAACTAGGATTTTTAATTTTGAAAGGAGAATACAAAGCCTTGACTCAAAATTTAGCGCCATTGTCGGGGAGTGGCAAAGGTGTTAACGAAGTTTATTTATGTTATATTTATGTTTGTTACGTTTGTGTTAGTTTTTGGTTTACCACTCGATACATTGAGTTTGTTTGTTGTGTATGCAAGGTCGTAGAGGCCTAAGAGGTGAACTTACACCACTCATAGACAACATCGAACAAGTAGGAAGACCAAGGAGACTTTTTCCTTCCCCCGATGGGAATCAATCCGAAGCAACTCAAGCCATCATGTCGAACAACCCACTTAATGGCGGCCGAGGAACTGGAGGAAGAGGAGGAAGAACAAATGGTCGAGGGAGGGTAATACAACCGCAACCCTCCTCACGATCAACCATATGGCATGCCACCTGAAGATGACATGCAAAACCAAGATCAAAAAAATGAAATCCAAAATGAAGATGCACGAGTGCTTGCTCAAATTCAAAATCAAGAGCATGATCGTGACGAAGAACCGAGAGGACATGAAGTCCTTGAAAACGTTAATCCACCATCCAACAAAAGGGTACCACAACCCCACGATGACTGTCGAGTTATGTGGCTGGAACAACCCGTTGATTGAATGCCACAACATTTCCAAAACCGAGAGGAAGCCTGAACTTTCAATGCATGGGCAAATAAGAGATTCGAAGACAACTATGTTGTAAATGGAGGGCCCTAGCCTTGAAACAACCAACAAAATACTTTTGAATTTGAGAACCAAACACGAGGACCAAATCATCCAAGAAATGGGAGGAACGAACAAATGTACCGTGTTTGGCAAAATGACGAGTACGACCAGAAATATGAAGACGATCAATACAATGTTAGAGGAAGAAAATTTCGTGGAGGCCGAGGGCAACGATATCCAAATGAACGCCGACAATGAGACCTCATATGCCCAACCATTGGCCCATGTTGTTCAACTATTTTCTTGAGCCCCGTGGCACGTGACTATGAATTGAAGTCCAACATTGTCAATCAATTACCAACGTTCTATGGTATGGCAAACGAGGACCCGCTCAACTTTATTTGAGAATTTTAGGCGGCGGTGTCCAGAATCCAGCATTTGGCTTGAACGAGAATCAACTAAGGATGAGATGTTTACCGAGTATCTTGAAGGACAAGTCTAAACAGTGGCTCTTGTCATTGCAACCCAATTCCTTAACTAATTGGGATATGGTGTTCAAAAAGTTCGTGGGCAGATTTTATTCGGCTAAAACGACGGCCAAACTAAGAATAGAAATCACCAATTTCGAGCAAATAGATGGAGAATCATTCCACGAGGCGTGGGAACGATACAAAGGACTTCTACACGCATGCCTGCACCACAACAATAGTCCCGAAATGGTCAACAAATATTTCCACAAAGGATTATTGCCAAACTTTAAGCAGTAAGTTGAGAACAAGGCCGGCGACTTCGGAGACTTAACATCGATGGAGTCATCGGATTTTTTCGAGATTTTGGGTGAAAAACAAGGTAAACAAGTTCGAGACCAAGGAAACTTAGAGTAAATGAAGTATCGGTATCTAAAGGGAGAGTAGCAAACTTGAGTAGCTTATGAAACAAGTTGCAATGTTGTCAAGGATGATGAAGTGAGAGAAGAAAGCAATGCAACCGTCACACGAAACGTATGGAATTTGTGGAGCATTTTGACATGGAGCCAATGGGTGTGAAGCGACATTTAACAAGGACGAGGACGAAGAGGTGAACGTCGTGCAAGAGTTACAATCTAACAACAAGTTTCGTCAAAAGTTCACTAAAACCTTCAACTCGTATTATCCGACTATCTGAGACCACCCGAACTTCAGGTACGGGTCGGGAAGTCCAAATTACACACCGCCGCCCAAACAAACGGATCCTCAATACTTGGCACCACCACCACCAAACAAAAGTCAAGGAGTACCAAGCAATTACAACTCCTATAAAAACAAGGGCCAAGGTAGTTATCAACAACGTTTTCCGCAAAGGCAAGGTCAACCACAATAACCACAATATCAAGATCCGCCACAACAACAACAAGATCCACCACAAAAACAACAAGCTCCACTTACCCAAGATTCCGAAGAAGAACTATGACTTTGGAGGTAAAGGCAAGAGATGGAAACGCTATGCAATCGAGAAGAAACCTTCAAACCATTGAGGAGAATAATCGATCGAAGAAATAAATAGATAAGTTGGAGATGATGATAGGGAAACTTTCCTCGCCTGTGGTGAAACTCAGAGCCGACCCGATAAAACTCCCTAGTCAACCCGAGCAATCAATGGTCGTACATGTGCTACGAAGAGGCAAGAAAGTCAATAACAAAATCGGAGTGACAGGGGGAAGAATCAAGATGACGAACGTATTTCGAAGGGAAAATCAGCAAATGAATCCAACCGGATGGGTCAAAAATCCGATCGAAATGATGGACAGAAAAGTTTATCCGATCGAACGGAGCAACCTTCCGATCGGACTGGAGAAAAAGAAACTTTATCCGACTAGATAGGGCAAAAATCCGATTGGGCTGGTAGACAAAAAATTTTATCCGATCGAATGGTTTAAAGTTCTAATCCAAATGTTGGAAAGAAAACTCTATCCGATTGAACAACAGAAGATATCTAGCCGAATGAAACTCATACGCAGAAGAATTTGAGCGTTCTCAATTAGCAATGAGTCATCCGAGACTCGGTACCATTTCAAAACTGACTCAGGCCAGCTAAAGAGAGCAAGAAGTTCATGGAGTTCTATAATATGTTGAAGAACGTGAATGTTAACTTACCACTATTTGATATGATCAAGGCAATGTCGGGATACGTGAAATTCTTCAAAGAATTAGCGTCAAAAGAGAGAAATCTAGAGTTAAACGAAAGAATAGTGTTGTTAAAAGAAGTGAGGGAAATTTGTCACCAACTACTACCACTGAAAGTGGGGGACCCATAGAGTTTATGCATCATGATAACTCTTGGGGATGGTCAAAAAGCTAGAGGAATGCTCGATTTAGGGGAAGGGATCAACTTGATGCCCTACGCCCTATACAAACGGTTCAACCTTGGGGAGATGAAACCAACAAGCTTAATACTTCAATTAGCCAACCGATCAGTGAGACATCCTCTGGGAGTATTCGAAGACATTTTAGTGGGAGTCGGTACCTTAGTGGTCTCCCTGGACTTTGTGATATTAGACGTCGGAGAAATCACAAAATCGAGCAAGGAGCACACAATTCTTCTTGGTAGACCTTTCATGGCAACATCACACACCTTGATCGACGTGGGACAAGGAAAAATGACACTTTCAGTGTTTGATGAATCGGTCACGTTTTCACTTAAAGACATTTAAAGCGTTCCTTCACATTCAATGGAACCCTGTTGTTCTTATATTGATTCAGTGGATAAATGCATGAAAAAATTATTCAGTTTCATATCTTTTGAGTAATGGAATTTTGAGGACGACGATTTTGAAATGGAGGGGGTGGTCGACCTATTTGAGATTGAAGAGGAGCATGTGACCACTTCCGAGCCACCTCAAGTATGTTTTTCTCGAATCCAATGAGAGAAAAAACATGATAATTTTTGCGGAACTAGCTGAGCATGAAGAAAAAGAATTGATCGAGGTACTGAAGAAGTACAAATAAGCAATTGGTTGGAGCATCAGAGACATTAGAGGAATAAGTCCAGTGACCTGCATGTATTGGATTGAGCTAGAAGAGGGAGCCAAACCTATAAGGGATTCACAAAGACGCTTGAACCCGACACTTCAAGGGGTAGTCAAAAAGGAAATCTTCAAGCTCATTGAAGAAGGAATTATCTGTCCCATGTCCGATAGTGAGTGGGTTAGTCTAGTGCACGTCGTTCCAAAGAAATGAGGCATAACAATTGTGGAAAATGAGAAGGGAGAGGTTGTTCCAATGCGCTTAACCACTGGGTGGCGCATGTGCATTGATTACCGAAAACTTAATGCAGCAACAAGAAAGGATCACTGTCCACTTCCATTTATGGATCAAATGCTCGACAAATTGGCAGGGCACAAATATTATTGCTTTTTGGACGGCCTTTCAGGATATTACCAAATAGCTATAGCTCCAGAAGATCAAAAGATGACTACACTTACGTGTTCTTTTGGCACGTATGCTTACCGGAGGATGCCATTCGGGTTATGCAATGCACCGACAACATTCTAGCGATGCATGCTATCCATCTTCACCGAGTTCATTGACGAATTCCTCGAAGTCTTCATGTATGATTTTTCGGTGTTTCCACCCAAAAAATGACCAACGCCTGGAGTGACGCATAGAAAACGAATGCCTCCCAGACCTGCACCACAAACACGGATTAGAAAGGACCACCGGTGGTTTTCCGGTGGAAACCTCTCCGATGCTTAAGTCAGTAAGCGCTTGAGGAGTTTTTTTTAAGAAAGAAAGCAAGAAATGCTCATGAGAATGACATACCTCTCTCAGCCTTGGGGCTGAGATATTTATAGTTTCTCCTGACGGGGACCCCAGCCGGGATCTCAGGAACACATGCCGCGAATCAAGGGCCGTTACGCAACAAATTCTGACAAGTGGTCCCACTTGTCTCTTCGTTGGGAATCTGGGCAACAGGTCTTCCCTGTCCCAGGTCTTCCTTATTTTCTTCTCCCGATCTGACCCAGTCCATAATATCTCGGCTCTTCTTTCCTCTTGTCCCCGCTGCTCAACAGGTCAACTCTTGCTAATAATGAGGAAGAGCTCTATTCCTCAGGGGACTCAACCTGGTCTTTTACCCAGACCAGGTTAAACTTCAATCCCTGGGACTTCAGCTTGGTATAATCTCCAAACTTTTAGTGCCCTTCAAGATGGCTAAGTCAGGAATCTCAAGCGATAACCACCTCTTCCTAACATTCTGTTTTATCGGGAGGGCTAATTAGATCTTTCATAGAGACAGAGCTATTCTAGCCCTCTCTTAAATTATCTAATTATTCTGAGTCAGAGCTACCCCAAACCAGGTCTGGCATATATGTTGCCCTATCAACTCCTCCCCCCAAACAGTTGGGTTAGATCGGTAATATCCCCAAGCTCTTTCGAAATAAATGAGGCCATTTTATTTTTTATGACTTCTCGTACTGGGGAATCCCGAGATATCCGCCTGCCAAACAGCCCTAATTATTGGCATTAGTGGTGTCGGCCTATATTCCCCAAACGGTTGCCATAACCACACGTCTTTCCAAGTACTGTACCTGATTGGTCAGCGGTACGTGTCCCATTCCAGGACGGTTAGCGTTCCAGCTCACTGCCTAGGATACTGTTCCTCTGTCCGCATTAAATGTGAGGATCCCATCAAATCCCGCTTTTTCCTTGATTTTCATTTTTCAAATTGATCCGCCTTCCTTTTGTCCCTCCAAATACCTTTTCTCCTTCATTTTTTTATTTCTATTTCATCATAAACCCTCTAAAGGCTTCCTCCCTTTTTCTCCTGCAATATTTTGGCGATTTCTGCTCCTCCAGTAATATTCTTCTAATTTCTCAAGCAATTATTACCAGGTACTCTTTCTTTCTTCACGCACTCTTTAATTATGTCAATTTATTCTTCCCGAACCAGCTCCGTCAGGGAGAGTTCGTCAGGGGCAACTCCGGTGAACTCCACCTCCACCGTGAACCTTTCCTCCACCGATTCTTGTGCGACGGCTCCGGGGAGGGGGCCACCGGCGATCCTACCTCCTCCTCCTCCCGACAACCTATCCTCAATAGTTATTAATAGGACCCTCAAAGAAATCCGGCCAAAATTCCCTATCTCTGACATGTTCTCCTTCACTAATCCGGCACCCGGCGAGGGGGCGTCATCACCTCCCACCGGTCATCTCACTTTCTATGTAGAACAGTTCTACGCGGGGTTAAGCCTGCCTGTCCATCCCTTCATCCAGGCTATCTCTAGGCTGTACCATATCCCAGTACAACAATTCCTACCCAACGCCTTTCGCGTTATGGTCGGATTTCATCTGGCCGCACAATATGCCCGAATTACCCCTACAGCTCAGGTTTTCTTCTCTTTATTCCAAGCAAAGAGTTCCTCCGGTTTTTTCTACTTATTTGGACGATCAGACGTCCATTTTTTATCAGGTCTTCCTACCTCTCATAAGTCGTGGAAAAAGAAGTTCTTCTTTGTTCAGTGCTCGGGGGATTGGGGCTTCCTTACCGAACCCATCAGCTTTCTGCATCCTCAAATGCGCTTACCTCGAGGGGATAGGTCATCAGATCTGAAGGAAAAAATTGCCCTCTTAAACCAGAACCTCCTAGACTTATCCAAGATGCTTACCATCAAGCTCTTGAACTTCTTCAATTCCCAGCAAGGACACGGTCCTTTGCCACCCAAGATTGGTACTTTTTCTTGGAATGTCTTGGCTTTACTACTTTCTCGCTATAGTTTTTTTATTTATTTTTTTTTCACCATTTCGCTTTTCCATTTCAGAGAAGATGATGCTAGCGAAGATAGAAGCCAAGGCTTGCAAGGCGGCAGTAGGGAGCCAGAAGAGCCCTCTGGGGGAGCCTGCCAGAGCTTCTTAGGCTCCGGAAGAGGTCCTCCTTGCTACGCCACTCCAGAGCCAACCTCAGGCGCCAATTAGGACTCCCGAGCCCGTCATGAAAGACTCAGAACCAAGGAGGAGCCCCGTGCGGGAACCAGCAGGTCAGTATTTGACAAATCCAGAAGAAGAGCAACAGTTGAAGTGGAAAAAGCGGAGCCGTACTGACCTTACATCATCCTCAAGGAATCCTCCTCAGACTGCTCTTCCCTTCGCTCTTCAAATTATCCCTCCGGCTATTTCTCAAGTACCTCCCTACCCGAATCAGACCTTTTTTAATAGGTCGGTCTTGAACTGCCCTGGAGAAGTGGCGAGGCAATTCATGATGGGGTTAGATCCTACATACGACCGTAACATCGTGGATAAGATGTCAGACACGGAGCTAGTTGAGTTCTACTGCAAGGCAGAAGCTCAGGTATAACCCTTCACACTTCTTCCGTCCTTAATTTTTTCCAGTTTTCCCACTTACCTTTTCCTTGCATCAGGCCGTGGTAGGACGAGCATCTCTGTTGGCCTGAGCTAGAGGCTCTTTGCTGCACGCCGATCTCGAGGGGGAAATTGAAATATTGAGGAAGCGAGAATCAAAGCTGATGGCTAAGGTCCGAGAGGGCCAGGAAGCCCAGGTCAAACTTAAGGGCTCACAGATGGAAATAGATTTGCTGAAGGCTGAGCTTTTTAAGGTCAAGGAGTCGGAGGAGAAGCAACGAGATCTTATTCTTCTTCGTGAGCAGGAGCTGGGTGAGAAGGTGAAGTAATCCAGGGCTGACGGAGTGGGTCAGGGCCGTCTCGAAGGGCGCACCGAGGGGAGATTAGAGTTTCTCAACTCAGAGGAAGGGCTTCACCCAATACAACTGACCATAGAGATCACTCGCCGAGCTTTCCTGGGCTCTGAGGAGCTGTATGATCTTCTTCTTCCAGAGGCGGAGGTCTACTATGGATTGGGTCTTGATGCCCACGCTAAATGGGTAGCCGAACACCCTTCTACTCCTTATGATCGGTCCGCCAAGATCGAAGGTGCTAGCGAGCCCACCTCCTTTTCCCATGTTCCGGCAGATGACCGCATCCACTTGTTAGATCCAGCGGCCTTTGCTGACTACATCCGCCAAGCC
>BMAC01000687.1:595231-605843 GCA_014905375.1 Phtheirospermum japonicum | reverse complement strand
TAAATTGAGCGGAAGCGTGAATAAAACTTAAATATTTATTTGGAAATAGGAGATTCACTTAATGAATCAAAATAGTACTACTCGACTATTCAAGGAGTTTTAAATAGAAACACAAGTCTCAATATTTTTTTGTAATTTGACATAAAATTAAGATACCAATTCATAGAAAGGAAAATGAAATAGCATTGAAAATAGCATCTTCGCATCCACCGCCTCGGACCACGTCCAACTCCTCAACCTGAAAAGTTTGATAGAAATGGGTGTGAGCTTTCAACTCGCTCAGTGGGGATTTGTTTGTCAACATTAAACGCAAATCATACAAACCATATATGAATAGCTACAACACACTGTCATAAAAATAAAAATATATTTTTGATGCATGGGCTTTGAATTTGGGCTTTAGTAAAAAAATCAAAATAATATAATTAAAAATAATTCAATTGGATTTTAATATAGGCTTAGTGGACTTGAAACAATAGAATTTAAATTAAAAAAAAAAATATTGGGCTTAACATAATAAGAAAGAATAGTTTGGGCGTTACAATCCTACCTCCTAAAAAAAAATTTCCGTCCTCGAAATTCAGATAATCTTACCTTGGTTCAGCAGTCGCATGTTAAACACTCGAGCCCTTCCTCCTTGTCCTTTCTTCTCTGCAAAATTGGTATTGCCGTAAACCGGACAATCATCCGCTAGATGCCCTTTTTGTTTGTAGCGAAAGCATGCATTTTTCCCTGCAAGACATTCCCCAAAGTGACTTTTCCCACAATTTCCACTAACGGGCTTAGTAGGTTGATCTCCTTGATTATTTTCCTCTTTCTTTCCTTGCTTGTCATGGATTTTATTCTCGTTTCAATTCAAATCTTCACCTTTCCTCTTTCTCGAATTCTCCATTTGTTTTCGATCCATATCCTGGCTAGCAGCTATCTCTTGTGCGCGTTAACTGTCTCAGCATACGATAAATCCCCATGACTTTTGAGGATATGTCTAATTCCCGGTCGCATCCCATCCAAAAATCGACGAGCCTTGTTCAAGTCGGTATCCACCAAGTGGGTTGCAAACCGACTTAGTTCGGTGAACTTCCCTTCGTAATCTATAACCGACATCCCCTCTTGCCTTAGCTCCCAGAATTCACGTTCCTTTTGCTCACGATAAAACCTTGGGTAGTATTGACCTCTCAAAATCTCTTTGAACTCACTCCAAGTTAGAGCCTCACGCTCTTGTTCAGTCCTGGTTCTCCAATAACCTTCCCACCAACGGTCTGCCCCTTCAATTAGTTGGTACTCAGCACAAATCACTCGTTGAGCATCGCTGCAATTCAGTAGTTTGAAAGTTCGTTCCAAAGAACGGAACCAATCCTCAACATAAATAGCTTCCTCTTTTCCAGTGAAAGTGGGAGGTGCGTAGCGACGAAATTGCTCCACTACTTGAGCATGATTATTCATAGGCGCAAACACATCATTCATATTCTGATCAGCTTGATTTGTATGAGATGCTTGGCTCGCTGCAGGAGCTTGGTTTGTATTATTCTCTTGATTCATAGCATTGGCTTTGTTTTGACCTCTAGGAGCACGTCTCAGAGGCATTGTCCTATAGTTATTGCATGGGGTTTGGTAAAGTTCATCGTGCATAGGGATCTATAGTTCGTCTGTTCAAATAGTTCGCATGGAATTGGGTTTGCATAGAAAACATGTGATTTTTTTTATTATTATTATTATTTTTTTTAATGTCATAGTAATCATGTCAATAGAAATCCCTTCGCATAGCATAGCATAACATTTGCAATAGTAATGGCTTTTGTATTTGATATTGAGAACATGCAATACACTTAGAAAAATTTAAAATTTTTTATGCATATACCTTTTGGAGTTGGCGGCGGTATGGCGGAGGTGGATGCTTGTTGTCATAGTTGTACACTTGTTAAACTTTTGGCATAAAAGAAATATTGTAATAAAACTTTTGACTAACTCGTAAATTTTCTTTTTTTTTTTTTTTTGAAATCGAGAAATAAAATATTTAGTAAGTCTACAGAACCGTGAATCGCTCTGATACCACTTCTGTCACGCCCCATTTTCGAAAAGTGTAAATTTTGATTATTTATAAATAAAACTTCCAAAATAAAGGGCGTGGGTTTTCAATAAATCACAATCACAATAAATTTGAGCGGAAGCGTGAATAAAACTTAACATTCATTTAAAAATAGGAGATTCACTTAATGAATCAAAATAGTAGTACTCGACTATTCAAGGCGTTTTAAATAGAAACACAAGTCTCAAATTTTATTTTGTAATTTGACATAAAATTAAAGATACCAATCCATGGAAAGGAAAATAAAATAGCATTGGAAGTAACATCTTCGCATCCACCGCCTCGTACCACATCCAACTCCTTAACCTGAAAAGTTTGATAATAATGGGTGTGAGCTTTCAACTCGCTCAGTGGGGATTTGTTTGTCAACATTAAACACAAATCATACAAACCATAAATGAATAGCTACAACACACTGTCAGTCGTTCATAGATGTTGGGCCAACCATAGATTTAGCTCGAAAGCTACTGTTGTTTTAGCCCGAAAGCTACTGTTGTTTTAGCCCGAAAGCTACTATGGAATGTTGCATTGAGACATAGATAATTCATACAATCGCATTTAACATAGACAAACATAGAACACGTTCGGCAATGTTAAGAAGAAATCATATAAATCATAAATGAATGGCTACAACACACTATCATTGTTTTAGCTCGAAAGCTACTATGGAATGTTGCATTGAGACATAGATAATTCATATAATTGCATTTAACATAGACAAACATAGTTTTGAAAAAGTTTAGAATCACCCACCTTTGAATGCGTTTCGTGAAAATGCGAATGTAGATGCTCGTGCTTGAAAATTCTACTTTTGAGATCCCTCGTTTCCTACATTAAAAATAATAATTTATCTTAGAACTTGCTTTGAAAAATAGATTTGGACTAATAAAAATGTAATTAAACCATAGCCATGAATCGAACGTCCGGTTAGGGAAAACAAAGCCAATAGGGTTGTTTTAGTCGGGTTCTTGGAATTGGAGGGATAAAATTGAAGTTTTGGGTAAATTGGAGGCTCAATTGAACAAGGGTAAGAGTCTTTGGGATCAATTGGTTAAAAATTAAAATCTTTGGGGTCCAATTGAATAAAGGGCGAAAGTCTGGGGGTTGAATTGTAATTCTGGAAAAAGTTGGATTAAAAATGTTTCAGCCCTAAAAATCCCTAAACCCAAAGCCCGTTTCTTTTCCTCCTTTCATTTCCTCCCTCCCCGTTTCTCCTCTTTCTTCTTTCCCTAATTGCAGAAATCGGCCAACACAATTCCTCTCCCGTGGTCGATCGTCGCCGGCAGCTGAACGGTGGCGGTGGCTCGGATAAATGGACGACGGCATCCAAGCGCCTCTCCTTCTCTCCCTTCGTCTTCGACTGGACCATCCGGCGGGTGGATGTTGGCGGCGTCCGGCAGCCACAAGTCGATGAATTCCCGCAACGGCGGCAGACGTGGAGTCGGTAGTGGCGGAGGCGGAGATGGTTTTGGTTTGGGAATCTTCGGCAGCCAGGTGACAGACGGGCGAAACCCACCTCTCCTTTGAATTCGATTGGACAGCCACGGCGGGCGACTGCGTGGGTTTGGCGATTGAAATCGGCCGACGCACTCTCCTTCGGCAGTCGGCGGATGCAAACTCAAAGCAGCGGCGGGGCCCGGGGCTGCGAATGGACGGCAGTGGCGAGGCAGTTTTGGGCCGTGGGTTTTCGTACGGGTTTGATGGTGGCCGGGGGTGGTTTCCGGGTCTCGATCGAGCTGGTTATTGCTGGACGGAAATTTTGGGGTGGTGATGGATGGCGTGGGTTTTGGGTTGGTTTCGGTTGGTTTGGTTTTTCGGCGGCTGGTGTCTTCGTGTGGCCGCTCGGTGGTTTTGGCTCGGGGATTTGGTGGCGATTGGCAGTTGGGGTGTCTCCCGGCGATGGAAAAACGGCGACCAAAAACGTGGCAGCAGCGTGGTGGTTTGACGAGCAGGGTGGCGATCCGGCTGCGGTTCAATTCCGGTCGACGGCCCGGCTTGGAGTTGCTGTGGCTGTAGAGGTTTGGGTTTGTGTTCGTGATGGCTCGGAAGCGAGGCCCTGACATTGGTTCCATATGCCGGCAGTGGTGGTTTTGGCTCGGGGATTTGGTGGCGATTTGTTGTGGTGTTCGGCCCCTTTCAGATGTTGGTTTGATTGAATTTCTGGGTTGTGGAAAATCGGCTAGGAGGAGTTGATGAAAATTCTTATTTGTAAAGTTTTAGGAGAACAAAAACTAGGTTCGTAGCTGTTTGTTGTCGATTGGGTGCGGGGATGAATGAAATTGGTTGTTTGAAAGAAAGATAGAAATCAAGAATCGGTTTTACCTTGCCCGCTGCGCAGAAACTTTGTGAATGTTGGATGAAAATTAGGATTTTTGCTTATAAACCAAAGARAAGGAATTATTTTTGGTAAGTTAGGGTGTGGTTTTGGTGGATTGGGCTAAGTCAATGGGCTCGTTTTTGAAGTCCYAAAAATAATCGACCCAATGGCYACTTAAGTTTCMAATCAAATAATTTCGTGAACGACCCAAATCGACGAATTTAAATTCTTAAATCGAAATAATTTCTAAGGTTACCCAAAAGTATTTTAAAATATTAAAATAACTATAATATAAATAAATTATAATAATTTTAGAAATTGAAATTATTTTAAAACTAAAATCTATTAATTTGATTATAACAAGATTTTGAAATAATTTGAGATAATTTACATAGATACAACTACAATATAATAGTCTTTAAAATATAATTAACAATCGCACTAGAAATTCTATTATATAGAAATTCTTAAATCAATTAAATAAATCATTTGACTTTTAGAAGTCGAAATATATATATATATATAATTTATTTGGTAGCCGAATAGTTAATTCGACTAAATATAATTCGTAGATATTTAAAATTAAAATTAGAAGTTCGTTTATGGTGACGAGCTTGGGGCTAGAATTATATATTTTGAAGTATAAATAAAAATAAAAATATATTTTTGATGCATGGGCTTTGAATTTGGGCTTTAGTAAAAAAAATCAAAATAATATAATTAAAAATAATTCAATTGGATTTGAATATAGGC
Organism: Phtheirospermum japonicum; assembly: GCA_014905375.1. NCBI lineage: Eukaryota > Viridiplantae > Streptophyta > Magnoliopsida > Lamiales > Orobanchaceae > Phtheirospermum > Phtheirospermum japonicum. The sequence continues at coordinate 600,687 of BMAC01000687.1, read as the reverse complement.
TTAGTGGGCTTGAAACAATAGAATTTAAATTTAAAAAAAAAATATTGGGAATAACATAATAAGAAAGAAAAGTTTGGGCGTTACAGCCTTGGGGCTGAGATATTTATAGTTTCTCCTGACGGGGACCCCAGCCGGGATCTCAGGAACATATGCCGCGAATCAAGGGCCGTTACGCAACAAATTCTGACAAGTGGTCCCACTTGTCTCTTCGCTGGAAATCTGGGCAACAGGTCTTCCCTGTCCCAGGTCTTCCTTATTTTCTTCTCCTGATCTGACCCAGTCCATAATATCTCGGCTCTTCTTTCCTCTTGTCCCCGTTGTTCAACAGGTCAACTCTTGCTAATAATGAGGAAGAGCTCTATTCCTCAGGGGACTCAACCAGGTCTTTTACCCAGACCAAGTTAAACTTCAATCCCTGGGACTTCAGCTTGGTATAATCTCCAAACTTTTAGTGCCCTTCAAGATGCCTAAGTCAGGGATCTCAAGCGATAACCACCTCTTCCTAACATTCTTTTTTATCGGGAGGGCTAATTAAATCTTTCATAGAGACAGAGCTATTCTAGCCCTCTCTTAAATTATCTAATTATTCTGAGTCAGAGCTACCCCAAACCAGGTCTGGCATATATGTTTCCCTATGTAACGCCCCAGGATCGCCCTCCAGACCTGATGGATAGCCCCACTGTACCGACACGAGTCTTTTCTAGCGCGCTTTGTCCTCACTCACGCGCACCCTGAGAGACTTCCCAGGGGGTCACCCATCCCACCTCTACTCCAGGCCAAGCACGCTTAACTTTGGAGTTTCGATGAGAGGGCTTCCAGAAAAGAAGATGCACCTTGTTGGTATGAGTTTCCCAATCAAATCTATTGAGCTTTCCTAGGTAGTCTCATAATTTGGGGTGTTACAATCTACCCCCCTTGAACTCGCGACGTCCTCGTCGTGATTAAGCCACCCTAACACCCCAAATTATGAGACTACCTAGGAAAGCTCAATAGATTTGATTGGGAAACTCATACCAACAAGGTGCATCTTCTTTTCTGGAAGCCCTCTCATCGAAACTCCAAAGTGAAGCGTGCTTGGCCTGGAGTAGAGGTGGGATGGGTGACCCCCTGGGAAGTCTCTCAGGGTGCGCGTGAGTGAGGACAAAGCGCGCTAGAAAAGACTGGTGGCGGGAACTTTCAGCAAGGGATAGACAATAGAATCCCGTGCGGAATTTGTGGCAAGAAGCATCTCGGAGAGTGCCTTCAAGGGAAAGGAAAGTGTTACCGCTGCCATCAGAGTGGGCATACAGCGCCTTTCTGCACCGTGTTTGGTCAAAGGCAACAAGATGGGCGAGGTCCAAAGCCAAGACCAACTAATGGAGGAAATGCTCGAATGTATGCCATGGCACGCAACGAAGCTGAAGAGAATCCTGTTGTTATAACAGGTATGTTGACTGTTTCAGGAATTCCTGCTTTTGTGCTTTTTGATACGGGTGCTTCGCACTCTTTTGTGTCGAAGAAATTTCGTGATTTAACTGAAGTTAAGAGCACTAGAGTAGAGGACAAAGCGCGCTAGAAAAGACTGGTGGCGGGAACTTTCAGCAAGGGATAGACAATAGAATCCCGTGCGGAATTTGTGGCAAGAAGCATCTCGGAGAGTGCCTTCAAGGGAAAGGAAAGTGTTACCGCTGCCATCAGAGTGGGCATACAGCGCCTTTCTGCACCGTGTTTGGTCAAAGGCAACAAGATGGGCGAGGTCCAAAGCCAAGACCAACTAATGGAGGAAATGCTCGAATGTATGCCATGGCACGCAACGAAGCTGAAGAGAATCCTGTTGTTATAACAGGTATGTTGACTGTTTCAGGAATTCCTGCTTTTGTGCTTTTTGATACGGGTGCTTCGCACTCTTTTGTGTCGAAGAAATTTCGTGATTTAACTGAAGTTAAGAGCACTAGAGTAGAGGAACCCTTAGAAGTTGGCTTACCATCCAGAGACGTAATAGTCACGAACTTGATGGATAAGGGAGTGAAGATCGATGTAGGAGGAAAGAATCTCGAGGCTGACTTGTATGTGATCGAAATGAGAGATTTCGACTTGATACTAGGAATGAACTGGCTCACGAAGTATCAAGCGAAGATACAATGTCGCGAAAGAGAAATAACTTTCAAACTTCCAGAAGGTGGTATCAGAGCCAAGGTTTTGATTGGTTTTGTAGACTCGTTTCGTTTTTTTTTTAAAATCAGAAAGTTTATAAAATAAATATTTGGGTTACTTAAATAATCTTCATTCGTCCTCGTTGAACATTCGTCGATATCCTCAAGGTACCAAAGTTCATTACAATTGTTTAATCATTAATTTACATTCCATGATATACCATGATTGCATTGTATTGGGTATGGATGTTTATACTTTGGATATGATTGTATTGTTTTGGAAATGGTTGATGATGCTTTTGATTTGAATGTGTTGTATTGGGAATGGTTGGTTGATGCTATGGGTATGATTGCTCTCCAAGGAATGGAGACTTTCATTAGTTACGACTTTTCAGAGGTAGACACGGGTGGGTCATTTTCGTTGACCATATATCATTTGTGGCTCTTGGACAAAGAAGATGCAATCTTACGACGTATATTTAGATTGATACCTCGTAATTAACCAAGTAAACGCTTTGATGATATTAGGATATGGCGTCAAACCGAGGAAGAAGAAGCGGAAACAGGGTTAATGAAGAAAACCCACCCCACTTCGACCAAACGACCGTTGAGGCTACGGATACGGTTTTCACCAACTTCTTCCAACGCCTTCAAGATAACGGTTTGAGGAATGGAGGTAACAACTCGAGAGCAGTGGATCAATTCCGTCAGTACAGACCACCAACTTTCAATGGGAGAGATGGACCTGATGCAGTGGAGGAGTGGTTCCGGTCACTCGAAAGAATCTTTCGAATGATAGCGTGCGACGACGTGCAGAAGGTCACGTGTTCCACTTTTCAGCTAACTGAAGATGCTGACCACTGGTGGGAAAGTTATTGGAGAAACTGTTTGGAGGCAGAGCGAGACGCCTTCACTTGGAACAAATTCAAGACGGTGGTTATGGAGAAGTTTTTCCCGCGCTCGTACCGCGATCAGAAGGAGACCGAGTTCCTAAATCTCAAACAAGGGAACTTGACGGTCACTGAGTACGAGAGGAAGTTTAACCAGTTGAGCCGTTTCGCTACGCACCTGGTGGAGACCGATTTGAAGAAATCGTTGAGGTTCAAGAGAGGTTTGAGAGCCCAACTAGCGGGTATCCTTTCACCACAAGGTGATATCCCATACTCGGAAATGGTATCAGAGCCATTTTGCCAGCCGGAACATCTTACGACGTATATTTAGATTGATACCTCGTAATTAACCAAGTAAACGCTTTGATGATATTAGGATATGGCGTCAAACCGAGGAAGAAGAAGCGGAAACAGGGTTAATGAAGAAAACCCCACCCCACTTCGACCAAACGACCGTTGAGGCTACGGATACGGTTTTCACCAACTTCTTCCAACGCCTTCAAGATAACGGTTTGAGGAATGGAGGTAACAACTCGAGAGCAGTGGATCAATTCCGTCAGTACAGACCACCAACTTTCAATGGGAGAGATGGACCTGATGCAGTGGAGGAGTGGTTCCGGTCACTCGAAAGAATCTTTCGAATGATAGCGTGCGACGAAAAGACTGGTGGCGGGAACTTTCAGCAAGGGATAGACAATAGAATCCCGTGCGGAATTTGTGGCAAGAAGCATCTCGGAGAGTGCCTTCAAGGAAAGGAAAGTGTTACCGCTGCCATCAGAGTGGGCATACAGCGCCTTTCTGCACCGTGTTTGGTCAAAGGCAACAAGATGGGCGAGGTCCAAAGCCAAGACCAACTAATGGAGGAAATGCTCGAATGTATGCCATGGCACGCAACGAAGCTGAAGAAATCCTGTTGTTATAACAGGTATGTTGACTGTTTCAGGAATTCCTGCTTTTGTGCTTTTTGATACGGGTGCTTCGCACTCTTTGGTGTCGAAGAAATTTCGTGATTTAACTGAAGTTAAGAGCACTAGAGTAGAGGAACCCTTAGAAGTTGGCTTACCATCCAGGAGACGTAATAGTCACGAACTTGATGGATAAGGGAGTGAAGATCGATGTAGGAGGAAAGAATCTCGAGGCTGACTTGTATGTGATCGAAATGAGAGATTTCGACTTGATACTAGGAATGAACTGGCTCACGAAGTATCAAGCGAAGATACAATGTCGCGAAAGAGAAATAACTTTCAAACTTCCAGAAGGTGGTATCAGAGGCCAAGGTTTTGATTGGTTTTGTAGACTCGTTTCGTTTTTTTTTAAAATCAAAAAGTTTATAAAATAAATATTTGGGTTACTTAAATAATCTTCATTCGTCCTCGTTGAACATTCGTCGATATCCTCAAGGTACCAAAGTTCATTACAATTGTTTAATCATTTATTTAAATTCCATGATAATACCATGATTGCATTGTATTGGGTATGGATGTTTATACTTTGGATATGATTGTATTGTTTTGGAAATGGTTGATGATGCTTTTGATTTGAATGTGTTGTATTGGGAATGGTTGTTGATGCTATGGGTATGATTGCTCTCCAAGGAATGGAGACTTTCATTAGTTACGACTTTTCAGAGGTAGACACGGGTGGGTCATTTTTGTTGACCAAATATCATTTGTGGCTCTTGGACAAAGAAGATGCAATCTTACGACGTATATTTAGATTGATACCTCGTAATTAACCAAGTAAACGCTTTGATGATATTAGGATATGGCGTCAAACCGAGGAAGAAGAAGCGGAAACAGGGTTAATGAAGAAAACCCACCCCACTTCGACCAAACGACCGTTGAGGCTACGGATACGGTTTTCACCAACTTCTTCCAACGCCTTCAAGATAACGGTTTGAGGAATGGAGGTAACAACTCGAGAGCAGTGGATCAATTCCGTCAGTACAGACCACCAACTTTCAATGGGAGAGATGGACCTGATGCAGTGGAGGAGTGGTTCCGGTCACTCGAAAGAATCTTTCGAATGATAGCGTGCGACGACGTGCAGAAGGTCACGTGTTCCACTTTTCAGCTAACTGAAGATGCTGACCACTGGTGGGAAAGTTATTGGAGAAACTGTTTGGAGGCAGAGCGAGACGCCTTCACTTGGAACAAATTCAAGACGGTGGTTATGGAGAAGTTTTTCCCGCGCTCGTACCGCGATCAGAAGGAGGACCGAGTTCCTAAATCTCAAACAAGGGAACTTGACGGTCACTGAGTACGAGAGGAAGTTTAACCAGTTGAGCCGTTTCGCTACGCACCTGGTGGAGACCGATTTGAAGAAATCGTTGAGGTTCAAGAGAGGTTTGAGAGCCCAACTAGCGGGTATCCTTTCACCACAAGGTGATATCCCATACTCGGAAATGGTATCAGAGCCATTTTGCCAGCCGGAA
>BMAC01000687.1:579228-595206 GCA_014905375.1 Phtheirospermum japonicum | reverse complement strand
TCTTACGACGTATATTTAGATTGATACCTCGTAATTAACCAAGTAAACGCTTTGATGATATTAGGATATGGCGTCAAACCGAGGAAGAAGAAGCGGAAACAGGGTTAATGAAGAAAACCCCACCCCACTTCGACCAAACGACCGTTGAGGCTACGGATACGGTTTTCACCAACTTCTTCCAACGCCTTCAAGATAACGGTTTGAGGAATGGAGGTAACAACTCGAGAGCAGTGGATCAATTCCGTCAGTACAGACCACCAACTTTCAATGGGAGAGATGGACCTGATGCAGTGGAGGAGTGGTTCCGGTCACTCGAAAGAATCTTTCGAATGATAGCGTGCGACGACGTGCAGAAGGTCACGTGTTCCACTTTTCAGCTAACTGAAGATGCTGACCACTGGTGGGAAAGTTATTGGAGAAACTGTTTGGAGGCAGAGCGAGACGCCTTCACTTGGAACAAATTCAAGACGGTGGTTATGGAGAAGTTTTTCCCGCGCTCGTACCGCGATCAGAAGGAGGACCGAGTTCCTAAATCTCAAACAAGGGAACTTGACGGTCACTGAGTACGAGAGGAAGTTTAACCAGTTGAGCCGTTTCGCTACGCACCTGGTGGAGACCGATTTGAAGAAATCGTTGAGGTTCAAAGAGAGGTTTGAGAGCCCAACTAGCGGGTATCCTTTCACCACAAGGTGATATCCCATACTCGGAAATGGTATCAGAGCCATTTTGCCAGCCGGAAAATTGGGGAACTAAGTGCTATGCGAGGACCAGGTTGCAACACGTATGGAAAGCCCGTGAGGGAGAAGCCCCAGTGAGAGGGAGCCCAAGATCGCGATAGCCACGGTTACAATCTTGAAACCCGTAGGAGCCACCTCTAGAATCCAAACGCCTGGCCAACGGAATCCTGAGGACAAATCTTGAACCCGTAGGAGCCACCTCTAGGAATCCCAACGCCTGGCAACGGATCCTGAGATGGCTCTTAATCGCGACGAGGACGTCGCGAGTTCAAGGGGGGTAGATTGTAACACCCCAAATTATGAGACTACCTAGGAAAGCTCAATAGATTTGATTGGGAAACTCATACCAACAAGGTGCATCTTCTTTTCTGGAAGCCCTCTTATCGAAACTCCAAAGTTAAGCGTGCTTGGCCTGGAGTAGAGGTGGGATGGGTGACCCCCTGGGAAGTCTCTCAGGGTGCGCGTGAGTGAGGACAAAGCGCGCTAGAAAAGACTCGTGTCGGTACAGTGGGGCTAACCATCAGGTCTGGAGGGCGATCCTGGGGCGTTACACCCTATCATTCGGTATATGTTCTCATCCTTCTCTCATTGCTTAAATAATTTGTTTAAAGTACTTGAAATATTTGTAGAGTCGTGTCTGACGTTGAGTTGGGAAAATTAACTTTATGGTGAAGAGTGGGATTATGATTGGGCATGTTGTGTTAAGCAAAGGATTGGAAGTTGATCAAGCCAAAATTAATGTTATTGAAACCCTCCCACCACTTAAAGATGTTAAGGGAATTAGAATTTTTCTAGGGCACGCGAGATTTTATTGGCGTTCATAAATGATTTTTCTAAAATTTGCCACCCATTGTGTAAATTATTGAATAAAGATGTGCCTTTTGAGTTTGATGATAAATGTCTTGATGCTTTTAAAATTGGGGAACTAAGTGCTATGCGAGGACCAGGTTGCAACTGGTTAAACTTCCTCTCGTACTCAGTGACCGTCAAGTTCCCTTGTTTGAGATTTAGGAACTCGGTCTCCTTCTGATCGCGGTACGAGCGCGGGAAAAACTTCTCCATAACCCACCGTCTTGAATTTGTTTCCAAGTGAAGGCGTCTCGCTCTGCCTCCAAACAGTTTCTCCAATAACTTTCCCACCAGTGGTCAGCATCTTCAGTTAGCTGAAAAGTGGAACACGTGACCTTCTGCACGTCGTCGCACGCTATCATTCGAAAGATTCTTTCGAGTGACCGGAACCACTCCTCCACTGCATCAGGTCCATCTCTCCCATTGAAAGTTGGTGGTCTGTACTGACGGAATTGATCCACTGCTCTCGAGTTGTTAACCTTCCATTCCTCAAACCGTTATCTTGAAGGCGTTGGAAGAAGTTGGTGAAAACACGTGCAGAAGGTCACGTGTTCCACTTTCAGCTAACTGAAGATGCTGACCACTGGTGGGAAAGTTATTGGATGAAAACTGTTTGGAGGGCAGAGCGACGACGCCTTCACTTGCTGAACAAATTCAAGACGGTAGAAGTTTTTCCCGCGCTCGTACCGCGATCAGAAGGAGACCGAGTTCCTAAATCTCAAACAAGGGAACTTGACGGTCACTGAGTACGAGAGGAAGTTTAACCAGTTGAGCCGTTTCGCTACGCACCTGGTGGAGACCGATTTGAAGAAATCGTTGAGGTTCAAGAGAGGTTTGAGAGCCCAACTAGCGGGTATCCTTTCACCACAAGGTGATATCCCATACTCGGAAATGGTATCAGAGCCATTTTGCCAGCCGGAAAATTGGGAACTAAGTGCTATGCGAGGACAAGGTTGCAACACGTATGGAAAGCCCGTGAGGGAGAAGCCCCAGTAAGAGGGAGCCCAAGATCGGGATAGCCCACGGTTACAATCTTGAAACCCGTAGGAGCCACCTCTAGAATCCCAACGCCTGGCAACGGATCCTGAGACAATCTTGAACCCGTAGGAGCCACCTCTAGAATCCCAACGCCTGGCAACGGATCCTGAGATGGCTTAATCGCGACGAGGACGTCGCGAGTTCAAGGGGGGTAGATTGTAACACCCCAAATTATGAGACTACCTAGGAAAGCTCAATAGATTTGATTGGGAAACTCATACCAACAAGGTGCATCTTCTTTTCTGGAAGCCCTCTRATCGAAACTCCAAAGTMAAGCGTGCTTGGCCTGGAGTAGAGGTGGGATGGGTGACCCCCTGGGAAGTCTCTCAGGGTGCGCGTGAGTGAGGACAAAGCGCGCTAGAAAAGACTCGTGTCGGTACAGTGGGGCTAACCATCAGGTCTGGAGGGCGATCCTGGGGCGTTACACCCTATCATTCGGTATATGTCTCATCCTTCTCTCATTGCTTAAATAATTTGTTTAAAGTACTTGAAATATTTGTAGAGTCGTGTCTGACGTTGAGTTGGGAAAAATTGAACTTTATGGTGAAGAGTGGGATTATGATTGGGCATGTTGTGTTAAGCAAAGGATTGGAAGTTGATCAAGCCAAAATTAATGTTATTGAAACCCTCCCACCACTTAAAGATGTTAAGGGAATTAGAATTTTTCTAGGGCACGCGAGATTTTATTGGCGTTTCATAAATGATTTTTCTAAAATTTGCCACCCATTGTGTAAATTATTGAATAAAGATGTGCCTTTTGAGTTTGATGATAAATGTCTTGATGCTTTTAAAGTATTGAAAGAAAAGCTCAAACAGGCACCGGTTGTAGTTGCACCCGATTGGTCACTACCATTTGAGATTATGTGTGACGCGTCTAACGATGCGGTAGGGGCTGTTTTGGGGTAACGAGTCGACAAACTGCTAAGGGTTATCTATTATGCAAGTCTCATGCTACATATTGCAAAACGTAATTACACTACCACCGAACGTGAATTATTTGTCGTAGTATTTTCATTAGATAAATTTCGTTCTTATATTGTTGGCTGAAAAGTAATTGTGCACACCAATCATGAGGCCTTGCGCCACTTATTTGTTTAAATACAAAGTAAACCTAGGTTGATTCATTAGGTTCTTCTTTTGCAAGAGTTCGACGTTGAAATCAAGGATAGAAAATGATGTGAAAATGTGTTTGCCGATCATTTAACTCGCATGTTAGTAGATAGTGAGTCTAGCAAACTTGATTTTGTTGATGATATCTTTCCATACGAGGATGCTAACATTGGTGAGCCTTCGTATGCTGATTTTGTCAATTATCTTGCATGCAATATTATCCCTAACCAACTTTCTGCACAAGAAAGAAAAAGTTTTATGTCCAAATGAAGGAGTTTCTTTTGGGATGATCCATACCTATATAAACGTTGCAAGGATGGACTTTATCGAAAGTGTGCCAGACGAAGAAAAGATTGACGTGTTGAGGTTTCATCATGACGAGGGAGGATATTTCGGGAGTCAAAAGATAGCATTCAAAGTTCTCCAATCCGGTCGATATTGGCCCTCACTATTCGCCGACACACACCATTACTGCAGGACATGCGATAATTGTCAAAGGTCAGGCTCAATAGGAAAGAGGAATGAAATGCCATTGGTTCGGAATCAAGTAATCGAAATCTTTAATGTATGGGTCATCGATTTCATGGGACCATTTCCGAAGAGTGGAGAGTATGAATACATCCTTGCTGGAGTTGATTATGTCTCGAAGTGGGTGGAAGCAATACCAACCCTTAAGGCTAATTCCGAGATCGTTATCATGTTCTTACACGAGAACATTTTCAGCCGTTTTAGAGTGCCAAGAGCGATAATAAATGACGGAGGTAGCCATTTGTCCAACCGTGCTTTCGAACATTGATGAGCAAATACGGGGTATGGCATAAAGTAGCAACCCCCTACCATCCACAAACGCCGGGGTCTACCCTCCTCCTCGAGTCCGGTGTCGAGGTTACTTCTCCCTCCTCCCATACCATCGTCTACTCTTTATGGGCCAACCAGGGGAACTTGAAATGGAAAGGAAAATTTCTAGAATTCGTTGAAGGTGTTTCCGCAACGGCCACAAGCAAGAAACATTACCGCAGCACCCACAAGAAACCCAAAGGGAGGAAGCTCCAGATTATTGAAATTGGCCCTTAGTTTTATTCTAGATTATGTATGGTCATGTAGGGACCTCGGCCCCCCAAATTTTATCTGAAACTTAATTGGTTGTGTAGGGGATTCAGCACCCCCCCCCCCCCCCCCCCACACACGTATCTGTTTTGTTGCAATAAAATTTTATTTCAAAAAAAAAAAAAGTAATTGACAAATCAAGGGCAATATAGAGAAGACATTAAAGCCAAACCATAAAGATTGGGCGATGAAACTCGTTGATGCATTATGGGCGTATCGAATGGCCCACAAAACAATTTTAGGCATGAGTCCTTTTTGATTAGTTCAAGGAAAGGCTTGTCATCTCCCGGTAGAATTAGCACACAAAGCAGAATGGGCTATACGAGAACTGAATATGGATGTGAACGAGGGGGGCGAGTTTCGGAAATTGGAATTGAGCGAGTTAGAGGAGATAAGAAATGATTCTTATCAGATGGCGTGGGCAAGCAAGAAAAAGATGAAAGAGCCTTACTATTTAACTCACGTTTCAAATTATATCCAGGGAAACTCCCATCGAAACAGAGTGGGCCATATTTGATCACTAATATCAACACGTTTGGGGCTGTAATGCTATATGACAAAAAAACAACTCCACATTCCAAGTCAATGGTCATCGGGTGAAATTATACCATGGGGGACCCATTCCTAAAACCGATCTTGAAGTCATGCTACTTGACGATCCACCTCGGGAGTCCTGAATAATAACGAGGTAACGTCTAGCAAATGACGTTAAAAGTTGCTCTTCTTGGGAGGTAACCCAAGTGTTTTTATGTTATTTTCATTTTTGTACATATTCTTCATTTCGATAGTTGTTATTTATACTTTAAGATGTTTAGAAAGCTTGAAATCAACCTTCAGCACAAAGAATCCGATCAGAGGGATGAAGGAAACCGGTCAGATAAAAACTTTCTGGACTACCATCCGACCGGGACAATGGTGATGACCGATCGGACAGGCTAAATTCATACAATCTGGTCGGAGAAAATGCCATCCATCAGATATTTTGGTGAAATCTACTGATTTTGAATGCGGATTTGGTAAGTATATTACGCATGGTAAGCCTGATTTGATATGGATTATGCTGAATATTAGAAGATTTTCAATCTTTTATTTTTGGCACTCAAGGAAAAAAATTAAGAACGTCCTGATTTTCAAAGATCCTTAGACTCCCATCTCCTAAGCCTGTTATCCCTATAAAAGCCCATCATAAGTGTTCTTATTCTTCACAACCATCTTCTTCTTTACAAATTCAATGGTTTTTGAATACTCACTTAGAGCCATGAGCGAGAACCCACCCACCGTTAGTTAACCTTGGGTACGGATGGGTAACTAGAAAAAAGTATGAGGATATGGTGGAGATATTTGAAACAATATTGGAGGAGCAACGGGAAACAATGAACGAGCTAAGGGCAGATATCTCCAACTACCTCTACGAGGAGATTACGCTCACGGAGGACATAGACACGCTCCATAAGTACTTGTCCGAAGCGAACGACGAGACCATCAAGCTGAAGGCTAATATTGATAAGATGGAGGAGGAGATGAAAAACCTCGAAGACTTGTTTACCTTAATTTTATGCAATTATGAAGGCTAATATGGACCTAACCCTCCTGATAGCCCAAATAGTGTTATAGGATCTTAGTTCCTTGTTTACCTTAATTTTATGCAATTATGTTTAGGATTTGGATTGTTTGGTTGAATTTCTAGCTTAAATGAGAGCAATTATGCTCAATTATTGAATAAATAAAGATTTGTGCTTGAGTGATTTATTAATATTTAACGAATTTAATTTTCGTGAGTATTGCAGGGACAAATCAATGTACATAAATAATTAAAATACAAATATATATATATATATATATATATATATATATATATATAAGAAAAATAAAAATAAATTTTTACGATGAACAGTACCATCCGACCGGATGGATGGCTAAAACTGATCGGATGAAAATTAGTGGCGAACCATCCGACCGGACAAGAGAACTATCCGACCGGATCAAACACACTGGTCTCACATCCAATCAGACAGCAGCGTAATTTGATCAGACGACAACGCAAATTTTATAAAAGTCAGGTTTCTTAAACTTAAAAAACTTCATAATTCAATTAATTTCTCTCCTATTTTTATAGTGCAACAGAGAAAAATCATTTTCAAGGCAATCCTAAACCCATATTCTTGCAAACAAACATATCCGATCGGAGAACTATATTCAAGCAATCCCATCCGCTCGGACAAAAAAGAGCAAGCCCAATTTGTTCCCTCAAACCTCAAGAACACGAATCTACGATTTGAGAGGTAAAATTGTTTGAACTCGTACGCTTTAGCTGCTTGGGAATCGAATTGTAGCGATTTTTAAAAGGGTGTGATTATTGGGAAAAATCGGAGGTTGTGCTTGGTTGAAAGTGTGTGCACAGCAGGTTTTCAACGAAAGTCCCGAGAGAAGTTTTTGTTCTAAAAATTTAAAAATCTTAATCGAAATGGCTTCCGGTTCACGAACGAGGAAAGGAAACAACTCGAGGAGAAGTCGTGGGCAAGGAACGAGCAATGCCGGGGGAGGGTTGGCTCCGTTCAATTTAATCGATGAAAGGGAGATAGCATTTTCAAATCCTTGATCGCAAGGGACGTCGACGCCCCTCGACACATCGATTTTCACTTTTGGGATTGCCAAATCGTGATGGGCGATAAAACGGCAGAGAAGTTCATAGCGGGCATTAGGTCCCTAAACTTGGAGAAATGGGCGGACGTTAGGCAACCCTGGCACCAAATTCTTATGCTGGAATTCTTCACGACTTACAAGCCGGTTGCCGATGGCTTGTTTGATTGCCGACTTCGCAACCAACCATTCCATACTTCAAAAAGAGACCTTGACGAGATATTCGGAATAAACAGTGATAAACCGGGGGATGAGTCATTTCACCACGATGATTACGACAAGAAGATTAGGTGGGAGAAACTTTAGGAACACCACCAGAGCCCAGATGCCAATTTAATTCCACTTCACTGAGGTCAAATGCCATGTAAATGATGTATAAATTTTTCATGCAAATGTTTTTGGGGAAGGAGGATATGACGAGGATCTCATCGTCCGAGTTGATTGCCTTATGGATCGTGCACCACCGGGGTGACGCGAAACTTTATCCGCTACTGATGGTCGCGATAGAGAACGTTCAACGAATGAACGATAAGAAGATGACGAAGCTCACTTTGGGCACGTTCATAAATGAGCTCGCACGACACCATGGCGTCGACCCTTACAAAGACGATGTTATTTAACCGAGTGTGTCTATGCTTGTCGAAAGCATAACTTTCAACAATCGGAAGATTACTATCCCGACTTTCTTGATGCCCTCTGAAAAGAAATTTTCCGAAGCCGTTGAGGACACCGACAATGAGGACGACGATGATTATGATGATGAGGATGACGAAGAGAATGAGGAAGACGAAGAGGAGGACAAGTATGATGGAAACACGGGTTTCCAAAGATACGAGCGCGATGACTACGAGGGAAGCTCGTATGGAGAAGGGTCAAGTGATCACTATTATTACTCGGAAGCACGATGGAGGCAGTAGCAGGATTTCAAAGCGAGCATGATGGATCAAATGAGGCAACTGAGCCTCAATCAAGAAAAATATGCCCGGGACACTCGCTAGGGTGCGTGGGAGGCACGGGAGGAAGCGAGGATGTTTCGTGGTTCCCTAGAGAGATTATATGCTAACATGGCACAAAGGAATCAATATCTCGCCAGGTTGAATGACAACATCTAAGCCAACCACGGATACCTCGTCTCCATTGATGAACACTTGAAGAGGATCGAGCATCGTTACCCACCACCACCTTCGGACGACATGGACCAATAAGCAGGCCCGTGCCCAAATTTGTATCATTTCTATCCAAACTTTTATTTTCTATGAATTTCTAATTTGTGTTGGGTGCGTGAGTGTCTGTATCTAAAAAAGTGATTCGAATTTCTGCATGTTTAAACTGTCCCCACCCCATTATTATTGGTTTTGGTCAGCAACAAGGAGTTTGCTAATTTACTTTTGCAGGGGGGAGGGGGTGAAATCTGTCGAAATTCAAACAAAACAGGTAGCATCTGGTCGGATAAACAGTGATATCCAACCGGATTAAACTTACTGTCCTATTATCCAACCATACAAAGAACATTCACCGGTCGGACATGTCAATTACACCTCATCCGGTCGGATGGAGGAAATATCCGACCGGATGGAACTGTTTGCATGCATAATTCAAATTGTTTTTATCATTTTATTTACTTTTTTCATTTCATTTAGTAACTACGTATGGATTGACCAACTGTTTATTTCAACCTATGTCGAAATCATTCCCATGCTTATTGTGTTTGTCCTGGCATGCATGTCGAAATCATGTATACTGTGATCTGTAGTTAGAGTTAACAAGCGAGAAATTTTACACTAATTAACGGTTTAATTTCGATATTTTTATATGCTTAACATTCTTATATATATTCATTTCTCGCATATTTGTGATCATGAGTAGTCGAGCACCAATTGTATATTTCTTTCTTATTTTCCAGTGTTTGGTGCTGTATTAAGTGAATGCTGTTGCACAAGGAAATCGAGAGACGAGGATTGACGAATCGATTAGAGAAAACTGGTGAATCAGGATAGCGTCGATGGCTCACGTCGATGCCGAGGATGGTCTGCGTCGGTCGACGCCATATGCGGCGTGCGCACGCGTCGGTCGACGCTCCGTCGACGGGAAGCTGCAGTAGCATCGATTGAAGGTCCGTCGATCGACGCCATGTCGATGGTAACTCTCTATAGCGTCAATTGAAGGTGCGTCGATCGACACACATGCTGGTCGATGTGGGCGGATGATGCGCGTCGATGACTAGGGATGGCACGCGTCGATCGACGCCCTGTCGACGCCGACTCGGCCGAACTATTTTTGGAAGGAAACTTGCGTGGAAAGAAAGAAGAACCCTATATAAACCCGACCTTATTTCGTCCCAGAGACACATATAACATATCCTAGGGTTCCAAGGAGTTCCATAGAGGTCCCAATTCATCCCAAATCATCCATACGCAAGAGAACTTGAAGATTGAAGCTTCAAGACGCAAGATTCAAGCTCTACACATCGTTTCTCCTATTTTATCAAGGATTATGTTTGTTCATTTGAACCTTTTATTTTATTTTATTAACTCCATGAGTGAGTAATTCTATTATCTAGTTCCGGGTATGTTGAAACCCTCGTGAAACTATGTTTGATTGATTTATGCAATATTATCTTTCGTTCTTCATATGCGATTGTTAGTGTTGTTCTATTCTTAATTTATGATTGCTTAATTCTTAATTTGGCTTGATCACCTAGTTTAGGGATTGGTTATCTATTTCTAGAAATAGGATTGCTTTCCGTGTAATTGTCGTAATTACTATTTCTTTGAAGCAACTAATGATTGCGAATCGTTAGGGACAACACAACATAGGTTGAATAAAACGAGCTTATGTGTTTATTACCTAGATTAATCTATTTGCCTAATTATTAATGTTGTTGTTGGGTTGAACCTAGAGAGCTTATTCTAGGTTATTCGATAATTAGAATCAATTAAAGAGCTTATTTTAATTGAGTAAACGGTAAGGGCAAATTCGAGTAGCAGAGCTTATTGCTACTTAGGGTTTTTAGTCGCATATGATGAATGGATTATGATATTGTGGTTGGTTAAAATGAGTGAATTGAGGGTGGAAACTGAACTATAACTAGACCTTTATTCTTATTGAATTTTTCGTTAATCATTCTCTTGCTCGCTTTGAACTATTTATTTCATTAGTTAATTTTCTTAGATTAATTCAATATTTAAAACCCCATAACTTTAGTTTAATAAAATACAAATCATCACAATCTGACCAGACTCCTTGTGGGTTCGACCCTTATTTATCACTACTATTAGTTGGTAGAGAAAAGTTGAGGAAAATAAATTTTTAATTTGACGCTTAAAGACGAGCGGTCAAGAGTCGTTTGAGCTTGTTTAGTGCAAAAATTTTCAAAACCTACATATATATATATAGATTTAAAATAACACGTAGTCGTTAGCAATTTTGCGAAGCTTCCAAAACTCGATCACCTTGCTTTCAAAGTTTGAATAAAACTCATGTGTGAAGCCTTGTGTGATTACCAACATTACATGATGTGATTCGATAAGTTTTTTGAGAGGTCTCTAAGTCGCATGTGTACATTTGATTGTGGAAATGACGATAGTCACATATAAAACCCGACTCCAGCTATATTCAAAAATAAAACCCTCTATAAATCCCTAATAAGCCCCTTTTAAGCCTTTATACCGTGTCTTGTCAGCCATGAGCATCATCATAGCCCTTATTTCATTTAAGTGTTTGAGATGAGGGTTTATTTATTATTGGTCTATTAGATTGACGATTACAGGGTGGGAACTAGTGGAGAGATTAATAAAAAAAATGTATATAGAAAAAGAAGAGGAAAATAAAGGTGCTTAAGTTCTTTAAAAGCATCTAGTTGTTAAGAATAAACCCTATGTATGAAGGCAAGTATTTGGATTTAGGGTTAGAAATGGCCTTAGTTATAAAAGGCTAAGAATAGTGTTATATGGTTATTTTTGTAGGAATGAGGAGCAAAACATGCTCTATGCTTAAAAATATTTGAATGAGTGAGTTATTGATTGCGTTTGCTCGCAAGTTAGCCACACATCTTTATATATGACATACCTTGCCAAAGAGTCTACATTAAAAACCAAAAAAAGTCTTAATCCGAGTCTTGATTAAATGTGCACGCATATGCGATGTACGAGTCTTTGATTTTCGCGAGTCGTTGAATGCATGTTTATGATTGAACCGAGCGTATACACGTACCTATTCAAAAACACGAGCTAATGAGTGCACCATCATATATATTTCCCTTTTTGAGAGGACGCATTCTTTTGATTGCAAGGTGAAAAGGTAACAAGAGCTTAGCTTAAGAGTTTTCAACAAAAGTGTTTATATTTGCAAAACTAAGTTATACGCACAATATGAATATTTGATCTGACCACTTTCACCCTTATTAGAGTCTGATTCTTTCGTTTGTTCGAGGACAAACAAACCAATAAAGTATGGGGTGGTTGATTCGAACATTTTAATTACACTTTTGTACATATTTTGAGTCTTGTTTTAGTCTTTTTTACCGTCTTCTTAGGTCAAGAATAAGCCATTTTGCATGATTTTGCATAATTTGGCCTTTTGCTTAGCTTTTCGACATTTTAATCAATAATTGGCCATTTTAAGCCATTTTACTTACTTTTCTTTTCGAGTCGAATCACGTGACAAAACCCGGGAGATGAAGACAAAGAATCATCACTCGAAGTAGCCAAAAGAATAATTATCCGACCGGATGAGACAAATAACCGATCGGGCTGACTTTCGAGACACGCACTGATCGATAAGAGCTACGTCTGACTGGTCAGGAGGATAGAGATTTTCATCCGATCAGAACAATGACCAATCCTATCGGATTCGAACGTTACAAATGTAGATTTTTGGGATTCTTCAGTTACAAAATGGTTCTTGAGCCTTTAAAACTCAAAAATCTTAAGAGAAGACCCATCCTTTCACCCACAAGACTGGATCATATACATTGGAATAGAGAATTGAAAACTTTCTCAACCTTTTACCTATAACCCTTATGGCAATAATATTAGAATTTCGATCAGTTCAGATAATCGTTGAAGACGGAGGTTCATGAAAAGCTTCCCGAATTCAGCAAGGTTCATTTCTTTTCCAGGGTTAACAAGGATACGACAAGATTCACATAGTATCATGATTGAGTTTTCTCACGATTTAGTAATCTCTAAACTTTTATCTCGTAATTTAGTTTCATAATTCATGTTAGTTAGTGATCTTTGGATATTGTGTTCAGATAGATCTTGTGAATCTTTTATGATTACGTTGATGTGAACGATTTGGTGAAGATTGTTTTATGATAATTAGTGACTCGTGTTATTCAGATTTAAATAATTGGTTTGGTTTGTTTTATTTAGAACTACATTTGGATTGTGTTTCGTGTATGCATATCAACTGGTCGATTGAATGTTTGATTGCGATTTGGTGGAACAGTCTTTAGATTAAGTAGTATAATTGGTAAGTTTGTGAGTCGATTAAACTACTCTTGCTAAGAGGTTGATGCCCTCGAAGAAAGATAGGTTATCGAGTTTTTAAAATTAAGTTCTCTGGGGATTTTCAAAACAAGAACCCCATTGATTGCGTGTTTAGTATTAGAAATTGTGCTTTAATAAACATCGTTGAATCCGTATTTCCACTCCTAGAGAGATCGACCCGAGTTAACTTGTCGGTCTACAACTGACGTCGTTCTCTTGCGGGCGAGCTTAAACCTTTCAAACGTAGACGCGCATTTGCTTAACTTAGATTTTTAATTTTGAAAGGAGAACACAAAGCCTCGACTCACTCTACTCACGAGGCAATACCTTCTGAAAAGGACCAACCCGACCTCTACCATAAACACTTAGACCTTCTCACAAAATTGATTAAACACCCTTACGACGTGATGAGACTCACTGAGTTAGAGAGGCTATACACTTTCGCGGGCCTTAGTCAGTGAGCTTTGGAACTAACCAGACAAGAATTAGGTAGGTTTTATCATACCTTAATATCTATATAATCCCAATCCTCTATCTAAATGGATAATAAAACACCTTTAATTGCAGAGAAGATCATTTTTGACTAATAGTGCTCCAGCTCGGAGGGAGGAGTTACCATTCAACAAGACCTCAGCCCGACAGTAACATTAGCGATCTCTTCTCCTATTGTTGATGTCAACCAAGTGGTGGAACTCACGTTAGAGTCAAGGAATAAACAGAAAGACCCTGCGAACATGAAGGACCAGATGCCACTTCACAACGTGTTGGACAAAGGAAAAAAGAAAAAGATAGCTCGTGAGCAAAAATCTAAGTGAAATAACCATAACTTACCTTGGTTGATACATCTACGTGAAATAACCATAACTTCTACTCAATTCCTTCCTCTTTAGAGTGCGCCATCTCCTCCAGGAAATCCGCTAGTACCTGTGTCTTAATTGTTGTCATCAGTTCATATCACAGATACGTTTTGTTTTATTATCACTTGTTTAAGTGCTAAAATTGTCCTCACCTTAATCTAATGGCTCAGAAAGAAAGGTCAAAGTTTCCTTGCAATGTAGATCAATGCAAACCCTCATCTCTCAAAATATGAATAATTATGCTCCACACCTCTCAACATCCTGCTTATATAAATTGGCCTCCTCTCGAATCAATACTGAAGTCACTGCCACCTCCCCCACTAATATATATAGGGTAATATCCTCTCCTAACATAAGCTTTGTCATTAGTGATCTCTCGGTCAAGTACTTTATTAATCTTTCAAAGGCCTCCACTGCTTCCCCCGTCGACTCAAACTTTGATCCTTTCCTCAATGTTTTGAAGGAAGGAAACCCTTTTCTGCCGACTTCGAAATAGATGTAAGAACCCTCGTTAAATTACTGTAATAACAATGGGCCTATAACCATTTCCATAATTGTAATCCACCGGGACCCCATAAAATAACCCATAACAGCTCAACAGGGCCCAAAACTACGAAATACAGCCCCCAACACAGAGCTACTACTCAATGCCAAGCTTTCATAATTTCGCTTATATCATAAGAGCTCTCCACCTCACATAAGATCTCGCCACTCTTTATACGAGAGGTCGTCGCTCCCCAAGATAGCTCGCCCACCTCCCAAAAAGGTTACACCTTCTAGAGGATGAAGTCACTTACTAAATTCGTATAATACCTTCATGTTTTCCAATGTAAATATTTGATGTCGTATCACCATACATAGGACAATCAAAACAACAACCACACAAAACATCACATAACCAGTTGCACCTTCCCATGCCCAAAACCATAGATATTTTTACACTAAAAAACTAGTGCACTATGTTCCAAAGTTGAACCTAAATTACAAAGTGCTCAAAATTGATCTTGCCAAGATCACGACTATAGTCGGGGGCTATTTTTAATATTCAGTCCAACCCCAAGAGAAAAAGCACATGGCCAAGTGGGCCCACAAGAAAAGTCAACTCAGAGGATCGACCTACTACTCGGCAAGCAGGGCGATCGAAGGGACAAAATTAAAGAACAAACCATCTGGAAAGTAACACTCATTCTATCAAGTCCCCTTGTTGTCTTTCTTATAATAAAAATGCAATTTGTAGGTAGAGGTGAAACCTTCCCATCAGACAAGTGTAAAAAAGTTAATGATCTAGTGCTCAAAATGCATGGGGTGGTTGTGGTTCCCATTTTCAAAATGATATGGCACTAGATGGAGGTAATAAGTACCCCCTAGGTCAAATATTAAAGAACATACAAAAATATAAATGCAAACTTGAGATAAAAGTCACTCACAAAATAAAGTAAATGAACAAAAGTGTCATATAAAAACTAGAGAAATATAAGTGATCGAAGATTTCTCGACGCTCTAGAAATCGTCTCCGCAATAGTACGGAGTCGACTGTAGGTGCGGTGAGTTGTCCCGAGTCGTGTCTCTCGAGGATGGATGTGATCGGCGTTCGGTTTTCTTTATCGTTCTTATCGTCGGTTTTCCTTAAACTAATTTAAACCTAGAAAGCTATAATCATTTTTCGGTTTCTATAACTAGGATTGAAATTGAAAATTGAGATTTAAAAACATTAAAACATTTAAAGGAAATAAAAGCTGATATTAAAAACGATCTATTTAAACTAATTAACTTATTAAAACTTAATTATTTGAAATTAGTAAAATGGAGGGAAAATTAAAGTCAACTTATTTGAATAAGTCAACATAATTACTTAGTATAAATAAAGGGCTTAAAGATGAAGATCTTAATAAACTTTTACTATCTTAGAAATTGATTGTAACTTAATAACTTAAAAGCATAAGTTTATAAGCTAGAAAGCTAGAAAATGATATTGAAAGTTTGAAAAAACACAAGAGATACTAAACTATGATCCAAAGCACAACACAATATTAAAAAGAAATAACATGGAAATGAAACTAAATTAAAGGAAAGAAGTTACCAAATGTTGATTACACAAAAGCTTGAATGAGAAAGCTTAAAAGTTGATGGATCTTCACAAAAGATAGC
>BMAC01000687.1:483317-575763 GCA_014905375.1 Phtheirospermum japonicum | reverse complement strand
AAAGCTGATATTAAAAACGATCTATTTAAACTAATTAACTTATTAAAACTTAATTATTTGAAATTAGTAAAATGGAGGGAAAATTAAAGTCAACTTATTTGAATAAGTCAACATAATTACTTAGTATAAATAAAGGGCTTAAAGATGAAGATCTTAATAAACTTTTACTATCTTAGAAATTGATTGTAACTTAATAACTTAAAAGCATAAGTTTATAAGCTAGAAAGCTAGAAAATGATATTGAAAGTTTGAAAAAACACAAGAGATACTAAACTATGATCCAAAGCACAYCACAATATTAAAAAGAAATAACATGGAAATGAAACTAAATTAAAGGAAAGAAGTTACCAAATGTTGATTACACAAAAGCTTGAATGAGAAAGCTTAAAAGTTGATGGATCTTCACAAAAGGTAGCTTGAAACAAAGCTTGAACATAAACTAGCTTAAATCTAAACTTAASTAATCTATATCTAATTACTAGAATTTATAGGAATTAAAATGAAGTAACAAGATGAAAAGCTGCTTTTTCTGGTTTTTGGAGGAGCTTCCTGGGGAAGAAGCTCTGATGCAAGTTGTTCTCGTTGAAATAACGTCTGATTGCTTAATATCTTCAAAAATCTGCTTTTCAGTCGATCGACTGAGAAAAAGCAGTCGATCGACTGGCAGTCGATCGGCCTTGTCGGCAGTCGATCGACTGCAATATCAAAATGGCCTGAAGCCCTGTAATTCAGTCGATCTCCGGAGGGGTCCAGTCGACCGACTGCAGTCGATCGTCCAAGTAGGCAGTCGATCGACTACCATGTCAAAATCTTCAAAACTCGCTGGAATCCAGTCGATTTCAGCCGATTCAGTCGATCGACTTAAAGATCAGTCGATCGACTGAACATTCAGTCGGTCGACTGGATTCCAGCGCCCGGCTTGATTTCTCGTATTTTTCGCGTCCGCCGGTTTATCGAACCTCGTCCGTTGCGCCTCCTTGCTTTGTCTGTCCAATCCCGAGTTGAGTATCAACGATTCCAATGAGCGTGGGCCCCGCTTGGACGTCCTATGGCCGAGAAAAACGGAAACGTGAAAAAACTACGAAAATAAATAAGAAAAACGTACAAAAACTAAGAAAATCTAAAAATACAAAAAACGGCCTACCCGACTCCTAAATCAACAAAAAGCAAGCGAAAAACACGCAACGTGAAACAAAAACGAAAATGAAAATATGTACAAAAAGATGCAAATCAATAAGCTTCATTATTATCTCAAAAGGAGAGGTAGATTCTCCGACATTAAGAATAATAATTAATACACTAAAGTCGCAAACTTTGCAGCTTGGTCTTAATATAAAATATATCCATACGAGCAAGCCTAGCTCGGGCCCATGTGGCCACATCATTTAAAACCCTTGACATCCCCTCCTCATTATCACTTTCCCTAAGTAAATTTTATGAGGTTTTTGTATATAAAAGTCAATCATTTCACTTGTTAAAAATCCACGTGCATCTTAAGGATCCTGAGGGCTTGCTAACCATCTCGTTCGGGTGTCAACAGTGGGTTGTTGCTCCACTTGGCCTTCTTGTTGACTTGCTTCTACTGTTAGTTGTTGTTGTTTTTTTTTAATTTTGTGGACGTGATGGTATTAGTATGGTGCTTCTCTATTTTAGTTTATGAATCGAATGGTTGAGAAACGCTTGTTGAGAACATGTGGTCATGCACTACCTTCACTATGAATAATCAAAATAATATTTACAAGTGGAGCTTAAAACTTGTTTGAATAATTTCTTAACAACCGCAACCACAAGTGTGGGAGCAAGGTCGCCTCCACAAAGACTATAGATTACTCTACTTGGTACCACTATTGTAATAGTAAAATCGTTTTTTATGAAACAATAAAGAGAAGTTATTAATTAAACTAATTCATCAAAACCTATATATTATTTCGTCCTGAAAATTGCCCCAAGAGATCCAGCACTTTTCCCTGAGAATTTCCCGACCTGCTTCAACAAAAACACGTTAGAAAGGACCACCAGGGGTTTTTCGGTGGAAACCTCTTCGATGCTTAAGTCAGTAGAGCATTTTGGTCGGAATAAGTAAAATTAGTGGAAGAATGTTGAGAAAACCATACCTCTTTCAACCCCTAGGCTGGGGTATATACAATTGTTCATCACGTGGGACCTTTTCGGGTTCCCAAAAATGGAACCCGTGAATCTTGGGTCGTTATTCAGGCTGACCTGACCAGAAAGCTTCTGCCAAGAGCAAGATAGCTCTGTCATTAAGTTTCTCAAATTCTCGATCTACTCTCTTGAAACCATATCTAAGGTTAAGGCTTCAGATCAGGTCAGGTCAATATCCCTCAAGGCTGTAGGATTGTTTTCCGCCTCAGTCCCTCTCTCTTTCTTAAGCAAGATGGATCTTTCTCCTGAGTTACTAAATCCAGATCATAATCAATCCTCTCAAGCCTTGCGCCTAGCTTATCTCCTTTCTCTTTAGGCACAGAGTAGCAACTCATTTAATCCCAACAAGAGCTATTCCTTCATACTTGTCTAGGTCAGGCATATTTAGGTCGTACCAACTAGTCCCCCTCCCCCAAGTGGTTGGGATGAATTATGAAACCTAGGGTTTCGCTCTGGGTGGTTGAGATTTCCTACACATCTTTCAAAATTCTTCACTGTTACGCACGGATCCCACTGAATCCTCCTTTTAAATTAGGTCATATCTTTAACGATGATCTGTATTGTCCTTTTTCTCATTTTTGATGGTTGAGACCCCAACACACCTTTTCAGGTATTGTACCTCTGATGCGCATTGAATGCATGAATCCTATCAAATCCCTTTTCAAGATTTATCCCTTTTCTTCTCTTTTCGCGGTTCATTTTTCACTTCCGCTCTTCTTCACCAAGCGTTTGTTTTCTCTCTTTCTCTTACTCGCAGTTTCTTCTTCTCTGAGTGGTTTCCGATCACCTCCTGAAAACCAGGTATTTCTCCAGTCTTTGTCTTCTCAAATTATGTCTACTAAATTATCTTCTTCCTCCTCTACAAATCGGAGAATGGCTCCCTCTTCTCTTGCAACACTCTCTTCCTCACCAAAAACTTATGTTGAGTGGCCTCCCCTTATTTTGGGACACCCCGACAATATCGTCTCCATTCTTAGTAACATAACAGTGGAGGGGTTAAGGTCGAGATTCCTACAGAATTCTCATTAGTTAATCTCAGCGCAGGCGAGAGAGCCTATCAACCATGTTCTAGCCACCTAACTTTTTTCGTGGATCAGTTCTAGGCGGGATTACGTCTCCTCGTTAATCCCTTCATACTAGAAATCGCCCAAATATATAAAATCCCTATATGCCCAAATATACAACCCAACTATGCGATACGCTAGACTTAGTCCTACTGCCCGACGTTTTACTCACTGTTTTAGGCCAAGAATGCCCCTTCTAGTTACTTTTACCTGTGAGCTCGTGCCAGTGTCCACTTTCTAACCGGCGGTCCTTCCACCATCAAGGCTTGGAGAAAAAAAATTCTTTTTATGCACTGCTCAAGGGATTAGGGTTTTCCCTCCAAGTCCATTGACCAGCTCCCACCTCAGGCTCATTTATCTGTGGGAGATAGGTCTCCTTGCCTGAAGAAAATTGTTGAAACCTTGAACAAAAATGTATTCCATTTGACCAAACTTCTTCTCCCCTTCGTTATGGATTTCTTCAATTCCAGATAAGAGACGAGTACCCTGACCCTTGAGATTGGTACATGTCAAACAACCATTCTGTCTTGTTCTCTTTCTCTTCCCATACTCTTGATAGATCTGATCTCTAAACCATTTTGTTTATTATTTTTTGTTTTGCAAACACCATGATGCAGAAATTGCTGGAAACTCAACAAACTATTGCGGTCCCTGAAAAGAAATCTCAGGGGGAATGGGCTGCTGGATTTGTAGCCTCTCAGCCGGCGTGATCTGGTCAGCACGAAGTGGCTGCCGCACCTGAGGTAGATTTAACAATTCACTCGGAGTCGGGGGAGGAGCAGGAGTGTCTTTCCCATAAATGTGCTAGATCAGGAAAGGGGGTGGCTGCGCCAGGGGCCAAAGTGGTCAGTCCCAACGCAATCTGGTTCTCGCACACTTCTATTCTCAACTTCTTGGGGGATGTGGCCATCTAGTTTATTCATGGCCAGTGTCCGCTTTCTAACCGGCGGTCCTTCCTCCATCAAGCCTTGGAGAAAAAAAAATTCTTTTATGTACTGCTCAAGGGATTGGGGTTTTCCCTCCAAATCCATCGACCAGCTCCCACCTCAGGCTCATTTATCTGTGGGAGATAGGTGTCCTTGCCTGAAGAAAATTGTTGAAACCTTGAACAAAAATGTATTCCATTTAACCAAACTTCTTCTCCCATTCGTTATGGATTTTTTCAATTCCAGATAAGAGACGAGTACCTTGACCCTTGAGATTGGTACATGCCAAAGAACCATTCTGTCTTGTTCTCTTTCTCTTCCCATACACTTGATAGATCTGATCTCTAAACCATTTTGTTTATTATTTTGTGTTTTGCAAACACCATAATGCAAAAATTACTGGAAACTCAACAAACTATTGCGGTCCCTGAAAAGAAATATCAGGGGGAATGGGCTGCTGGATTTGCAGAAACCTCTCAGCCGGCGTGATCTGGTCATCACGAAGTGGCTGCCGCACCTGAGGTGGAATTGACAATTCACTCGGAGTCGGGGGAGGAGCAGGAGCGTCTTTTCCGGAAATGTGCCAGATCCGGAAAGGGGGTGGCCGCGCCAGGGGCCAAAGTGGTCAATCTTAATGCAATCTGGTTCTCGCACACTTCTGTTCTCAACTTCCTGGGGGATGTGGCCATCCAGTTTATTCAAGGCCAGTGCCCGGCATCAGATCGAAAGACTCTGGAGAAATGGACTGACCGAGAGTTGATCGAATCACTATGCCAGGACGAGGCTAGGGTAGCTTATTCTTCTTTTCTCCTATGTTAATATAATGTTCTCACTGTTGTTACCATAAATCTGGTTATTTTTCATCAGGCCGCAGCAAAAAGGTCCATTCTGGTTGCCCGTGCTAGGGGTTCCCTCATGAACGCATATCTGGTGAATGAGCACAACCTCCTAAAAGAGAAGCAAAAGAAGTTGATGGCGCTCTGCAAGGAAAGGGTGTCTGAGCTGAAGAAGATCAAGATAGAGTTGGCTGCTAAAGGGAAGGAGAGGAGGAGGCTCGTGCAGAGATGTTGGCTGCCAATGAAAAAGAGGAAGAAGCCCGAGCTAAAGTATCAAGTCAGGTGGAGGCGGCTCTGGCAAGAGGTCAGGAAGAGGGGAGAACTCAATTTCTCAATTCAGTAGATGGGCTTCAGCTTATCCAGACCACAAGAAATGCAACCAAACAGGCCTTCCTTGAATCAATGGATCTCTACAAGCTCCTCGTGCCCGAGGCCTTATTGTATTTTCAGCTTGGCCAAGACGCTTGTGAGAAATGGTACAAGGAGAAACCCTCAACTCCTTACAACCGAATCCATCGTATTAAGGAGAGTCCCGAGCCTACCAGCTTCTCTTACTCTGCCAATGGAGATCACCTTCACCCGCTCGGGGCTCATGAAATTGCTGAGCACGTCCTCTAGCTCTTCTGTGCCTCTGCTCCAGGGTCTTCCTCTCACCCAAATCAGAGTGTCACTCTAGCACTACTTGCCTCTACTCCCACCCTGACCTTCGCGGATCTTGGTGAGTTACCTGGTGGGGTATCACCCAGTGACCTTTCTGAGGAGGATGATGTGGAGCAGTTTGCTAAAGACCTGGATGCTGGGGATGGTGGTATGGTGATCTTTGTCATTTTGTAATTTTAGGGTTTCCTTATTTTAAGGAAACCCCAGTACTATTTTATTATGAATCACGTGCGTTTGCTTTCTTTTATATATGTGTTCTTCCATTATGCATTTCATTATAGCTTCTTCGTCTTTACTCGAAGAAATTGATACCATAAAGGGAAAAAATCTCTCACTCTTTGCTGAGAACTTTAAACTTTCCGACAAAATTTCTGCTCTTCGCGAGAAATTTCCTCAAGTATGTAGGCTTCTGGAGAGGAAAAGGCAAAAGAAATGCTATTACAAGCGTGAGTGGGCTGAGCTCCGCCAGATCAACCTTCACCTGGGAGAGGAGAAGGCTGATTTACTTGAATCAGTATGTCGGCTGGCTGCCGCCGTTAGCGAAGCTCACACTGCCTCCGGGCGAGCAGACAGGTATCGTCAGTGCCTCCATGAGTCTGAGCGCGAGCTGTGGCATATTCGCCTGATTCTGGCTTCTGATAAAAGGACTTCTCCTTCCCATGGCTTATTTTAATTTTCGTTTTGATGTATTTTCTGGGTTTGTGTTGATTATATGAGCATTCCCTTTTGTTTCTTGCACTTTAATCAAACTCGCCAAGCTCTGCTGTGTAAAAAATGGGGTAGGTGTTTTCCACTTCTATTTTTCTCATGTAATTTTGAAGTTGGGTTTAGCAAATAATCTTTTCTCAGCAAAACATTTAGCGATAATTAGATATGGCTCCTCAATATAACCCTTAGCCAATCGGGGCTAAGATTATTCTGAAAATCTGGTCAGGATCATTGAACGTTCGCCCTTAACTGATCGGGGTTGACTTTGCTTATACTCAAGTCAGGAATATCGGGGTATCCGCCCTTAGCTAATCCTGGCTTATAAATTTCATACAATTAGGTCGGGAATATCGGGGCATCCACCCTTATCCTATACTGGCTTATAAACTTGAGTGATAATTAGGTCAGGAATATTGGGGCATCCTCCCTTAGCCAATCCTAGCTTAAGAATTTCACTAACAATCAGGTCAGGAATCTCGGGGCATCCGCCCTTAGCCAAATTTGTCTTAAATATTTCATTGAAAATCAGGTCAGGAATATCGGGGCATCTTCCCTTAGCCAATTCTGGCTTAAAATTTTCACTGTCATTAGGTCGGGAATATCAAGGCATCCGTCTTTAGCCAATTCTGGCTTAAAAAATTCACTGACAATTAGGTCAAGATGCAATAAAACAAGGATAAATTCAAACCATGTTATATATAAATAGATTTCATGCATTAATCTTACACATAATATTTCTGTAAGTTTGCTACATTCCACGCTCGAGGCACTCTTACACCATCCATTTGCTCTAACTCGTAAGCTCCGCTTGCGAGAGTTTTCGTGATCTTGTACGATCCTTGCCAAGTAGCATCTAGCTTTCCATTGGGCTTGCCTAAGTCAGCTCTGCAGAGGACCAGGTCTCCTATCTTAAAATACCTCTTGACAATCGATTTATTATAGGTTGCCCTGATCCGTACCCTCGTGTGTTCCATTTTTACCACGACTCTTCTCTTTTCGTGATCTCGTACGATCCTTGCCAAGCACGGGGTTGTTGATTCGAACATTTTAGTTACACTTTTGTGCGTATTTTGAGTCATATTTTAGTCTTTTTTATCGTCTTCTTAGGTCAAGAATAAGCCATTTTGCATGATTTTGCATTATTTTGCATTTTGCTTAGCTTTTGGACATTTTAATCAATAATTGGCCATTTTAAGACATTTTACTTACTTTTCTCTTTGAGTCAAATCACTTGACAAAACCCGGGAGATGAAAATAAAGAATCATCGCTCGAAGTAGCCAAAAGAACAATTATCCGACCGGATGAGACCAATAACCGTTCGGGCTGAATTTCGAGACACGCACCGATCGGATAAGAGCTACGTCCAACTGGTCAAGAGGATAGAGATTTTCATCCGATCAGACCAATGACCAATCCTATCGGATTCGAATGTTACAAATGCAGATTTTTGGGATTCTTAAGTTACAAAATGGTTCTTGAGCCATTAAAACTCAAAAATCTTCAGAGAAGACCCATCCTTTCACCCACAAGACTAGATCATATACATTGGAATAGAGAATTGACAACTTTCTCAACCTTTGACCTATAACCCTTATAGCAATAATATTTAGAAGTTCGATCGGTTCAGATAATCGTTGAAGACAGAAGTTCATGAAAAGCTTCCCGAATTCAGCAAGGTTCATTTCATTTCCAGGGTTAGCAAGGGTTTGACAAGATTCACCATAGTATCATGATTGAGTTTTCTCACGATTTAGTAATCTCTAAACTTTTATCTCGTAATATAGTTTCATAATTCATGTTAGTTAGTGATCTTTGAATATTGTAATCGGATAGATCTTGTAAATCTTTTATGATTACGTTGATGTGAACGATTTGGTGAAGAATGTTTTATGATAATAGTGATTCGTGTTATTCAAATTTAAATAATTGGTTTGGTTTGTTTTATTTAGAACTACGTTTAGATTGTGTTTCGTGTATACATATCAACTGGTCGATTGAATGATTGATTGAGATTTGGTGGAACAGACTTTTG
The DNA here is from genome assembly GCA_014905375.1 of Phtheirospermum japonicum. Classification (NCBI taxonomy): domain Eukaryota; kingdom Viridiplantae; phylum Streptophyta; class Magnoliopsida; order Lamiales; family Orobanchaceae; genus Phtheirospermum; species Phtheirospermum japonicum. Next base: position 567,373 of record BMAC01000687.1, on the reverse strand, counting down.
ATTTAGTAGTATAATTGGTAAGTTTGTGAGTCGATTAAACTACTCTTGCTAAGATGTTGATTCCCTCGAAGCAAGATAGGTTATCGAGTTTTTAAAATTAAGTTCTCTGGAGATTTTCAAAACAAGAACCCCATTAATCGCGTGTTTAGTATAAGAAGTTGTGCTTTAATAAACATCATTGAATCCGTATTTCCACTCCTCGAGAGATCGACCCGAGTTAACTTGTCGGTCTACAAGTGACGCCGTTCTCTTGCAGGCGAGCTTTAACCTTTGAAATGTAGACGCGTATTAGCTTAAAGGACCAACCCGACCTCTACCATAAACACTTAGCCCTTCTCACAAAAATTGATTAAACACCCTTACGACGTGATGAGACTCACAGAGTCAGAGAGGCTATACACTTTAACGGGCCTTAGTCAGTGAGCTTTGGAACTAACCAGACCAGAATTAGGTAGGTAATTTCATACTTTAATATCTATATAATCTCAATCCTCTATATAAATGGATAATAACACACCTTTTATTGCAGAGAGGATCATTTTTGACCTAAAGTGCTCCAGCTCGGAGGGAGGAGTTACCATTCAACAAGACCTCAACCCGACAGTAACATTAGCGATCTCTGCTCCTATTGTTGATGTCAACCAAGAGGTGGAGCTCACGTTAGATGCAAGGAATAAACAGAAAGACCCTGCGAACATGGAGGACCAGATGCCACTTCACAACGTGCTTGACAAAGGAAAAAAGAAAAAGCTAGCTCGTGAGAAAAAATCTAAGTTTTCCACTTCTGGACTAGTTAAAATAATTCTTAGCCTGCACCAATTACCTTGTTTGATACATCTACGTTAAATAACCATGCCTTCTACTCAATTCCTTCGTCTTTAGAGTGAACCACCTCCTACAGGAAATCAGCTAGTACATGTGTCTTAATTGTTGTCATCATTTCATATCACAGATACGTTTTGTTTTATTAGCACTTGTTTAAGTGCTAAAATTGTACTCACTTTAATCTAATGGCTCGGAAAGAAAGGTCAAAGTTTCCTTGACATGTAGATCAATGCAAACCCTCATCTCTCAAACTCTGAATAATTATGCTCCACACCTCTCAACATCCTGCTTATATAAATTGGCCTCCTCTCGAATCAATACTGAAGTCACTGCCACCTCCACCACTAATATGTATAGGATCAGATCCTCTCATAACATAAGATTTGTCAATAGTGATCTCTCGGTCAAGTACTTTATTAATCTTTCAAAGGCCTCTACTGCTTCCCCCGTCGACTCAAACTTTGATCCTTTCCTCAATGTTTTGAAGAAAGGAAACCCTTCTCGGCCGACTTCGAAATAGATGTAAGAACCCTCGTTAAATTAATGTAATAACAATGGGCCTATAATAATGTCCATAAGTGTAATCCGCCGGGACCCCATAAAATAACCCATAACAGCCCAACAGGTCCAAAAACCATGAAATACAGCCTGCAACACCGAGCTTTCATAATGTCGATTATATCATAAGAGCTCACCACCTCACATAAGATCTCGCCACTCATTATACGAGAGGTCGTCGCTTCCCAAGATAGCTCGCCCACCTCCCAAAAAGGTTACACCTTCTAGAGGATGAAGTCACTTACTAAATTCGTATAATACCTGCATGTTTGCCAATGTAAATATTTGATGTCGTATCACCATACATAGGACAATCAAAGCAGAAACCAAACAAAACATCACATAACCGATTGCACCTTCCCATGCCCAAAACCATTGATATTTTTACACTGAAAAACTAGTGCACTATGTTCCAAAGTTGAACCTAAACTACAAAGTGCTCAAAATTGATATTGCCAAGATCACGACTATAGTTAGGGTCTATTTTTAATATTTAGTCCAACCCCAAGAGAAAAAGCACATGTCCAAGTGGGCCACAAGAAAAGCCAACTCAGAGGATCGACCTGCTACTCGGCAAGCAGGGCGATCGAAGGGACAGAATTAAAGAACAAACCATCTGGAAAGTAACACTCGTTCTATCAAGTCCCCTTGTTATATTTCTTATAATAAAAATGCAATTTGTAGGTAGAGGTGAAACCTTCCCATCAGACAAGTGTAAAAAAGTGAATGCCATAGTGCTCAACATGCATGGGGTTGTTGTGCTTCCTTTGTTCAAAATGAGATGAAGGTTATAAGTACCCCCTAGGTCAAATATTAAAGAACATACAAAAATATAAATGCAAACTTGAGATAAAAGTCACTCACAAAATAAAGTCAATGAACAAAAGAGTCATATAAAAACTAGAGAAATATAAGCTTCATTATTATCTCAAAAGGAGAGGTAGATTCTCCGACATTAAGAATAATAATTATATACCAAAGTCGCTAACTTTGCAACTTGGTCTTAGTATAAAATATATCCATACGAGCAAGCCTAGATCGGGCCCATGTGGCCACATCATTTTAAACCCTTGACATCCCCTCCTTATTATCACTTTCCCTAAATAAATTTTATGAGGTTTGCCTATACCAAAGTCAATCGTTTCACTTTTTAAAAATCCACGTGCATCTTAAGAATCCTGAGGTCCTTGCTAACCATCTCGTTCAGGTGTGAACAGTGGGTTGTTGCTCCATCTAGCCTTCTTGTTGACCTGCTTCTACTATTAGTTGTTGTTGTTGTTGTATTTGTTGTTATCTTTATGGACGTGATGGTATTAGTATGGTCCTTCTCTATTTTAGTTTATGCATTATGATTCAGTCGCTTCAATTTCTGGATCGAATGGTTGAGAAACGCTTATTGAGAACATGTGGTCATGCACTACCTTTCAATATGAATAATCAAAATAATCCTTACAAGTGGAGCTTAAAACTTGTTTGACTAATTTCATAACAACCGCAACCACAAGTGTGGGAACAAGGTTGCCTCCATAAAGACTTTAGATAGCTCTACTTGGTACCACTATTGTAATAGTAAAAATGTTTTTTATGAAACAATAAAGAGAAGTTATTAATTAAACTAATTGATCAAAACCTTTATATTATTTCGTCCTGAAAATTGCCCCAAGAGATCTAACACTTTTCCCTGAGAATTTCCCGACCTTCTTCAACAAAAACACGTTAGAAAGGACCACCGGGGGTTTTCCGGTGGAAACCTCTCTAATGCTGAAGTCAGTAAAGCATTTTTGATCGGAATAAGTAAAATCAGTGGAAGAATGTTGAGAAAACCATACCTCTTTCAACCTGAAGGCTGGGGTATATACAGTTTTTCATCAAGTGGGACCTTTCCGGGTTCTCGGAAATGGAACCCGTGAATCTTGGGTCGTTATTAAGGCTGACCTGACTAGAAAGCTTATGCAAGGAGCAAGACAACTCTATCATTAAGTTTCTCAAATTCCCAATCTACTCTCCTTGAAACCTTATCTAAGGTTAAGGCTTCTGATCAGGTCAGGGCAATATCCCTCAAGGCTGAAGGCTTGTTTTCTGCCTCAGTCCCTCTCTCTTTCTTAAGCAAGATGGATCTTTCTCCCGAGTCACTAAATCCAGATCAGAATCAATCCTCTCAAGCCTTGCGCCTAGCTTATCTCCTTTTCCCTTTAGGCATAGAGTAGCAACTCAGGTAATCCCAACCAGAGCTATTCCTTCATATTTGTCTAGGTCAGGCATATTTAGGTCGTACCAACTAGTCCCCCTCCCCCACGTGTTTGGGATGAGTCATGAAACCTAGGGTTTTTCTCTGGGTGGTTGAGATTTCCCAAACGTCTTTAAAAATTCTTCACTGTTACGCACGGATCCCACTGAATCCATCTTTTAAATCAGGTCATATCTTTGATTCGAACTTTTTGCACCTACTTTTATTTAAAATTGTCAATTTTAAAAAGCTCGCCCGCAAGAGTACGGGATCACTTGTAGGTGGGTAAGTTGACTCGTGTCGATCTCAAAAGAAGACTAGATTCGGAAGATCGTTTTTTGTTTGATTTAACAAACAAGAAAATAAAAATAAAACTAATCTAAACACGCGGGCAAGGGTGTTTTTTTTAGAGTTATAAGAACTAGAGATTAATTAAACTACGAGCAATAAATTAAATCTAAAGATTACTCAAGCTAAGAATTAATTATCTAAAACTAAGGATTATTTTAACTATGAGAAATTAAATTAAATCTAGAAATTATTTATTCTAAGAGAAAATTAATTAAAAGATTTTTAAAACAATTTAAGAAAACTAGGGTTCTAGAGCTTTGATTCGTCTCCACGATCGCTTGGGAAATCCCAATTGATGGTTCACAACAAATCTAGGCTCTAGACCCATAAGATCTAGATAATAATAATCATCAATCTCAACATCACAATCCCAACACAATCATAAGTACAATTCATCATGGAAATAATAATTATTTTAAGAGATTTAATTAAACTAATTCAAAGCATGCGAAATAAATTAAATAGAATAAGAAATAAGTACTTACTAATTAAACGAAGAAAGTTGCAGCGTTCCAAGATGAAATCTTGAATCTAAATTATCTAAAAGCTAATCTAACTATTCTAAAAACTAGAGATTTAAAACTAAGAAATTTGAAGAGTAACTAAGAAAATAAACGGCACTGGTTGAGGTTTTCAGCCCCTAAGAAGCCTTAGAAACCCTAGGAATATGATAATGTAAGTTAAAAAATGAAATACATAGGGTATTTATAGTTTTGGGAAGTCTTGGGCAGTAAGAAACCCTTAAAAACGTGTCTTCTGGGCAGTGGCGTCGACCGTGCGTCGATCGACGCGTTTAGGATCGACGCTACAGAGAGTTCGTGGGCAGGTGTGTCAATCAAGATTTCTATAATGGTTATTTCTTCGACCAACGTAAATTGATTGACGCGGGCGGACTGCGCAGGCGCGGTCGGCAGGTGTGCGTAGTGCTCGGCAGGCTTGGTCGGCAATGCTCGGTAGGCTACTATAACGGTTCCAGATGGAAAACAGTTATAGAAGGACGGAAGCTTCACATTCTTCAAATCGCGGCCCGTTTTCGGTGAAACTCTACTCGTTTGCCCATCCTCGACTATCTTCAGACCAAAAGACTTCAAAATACCTAAAATAAACATAATATTAATCAATTATAATTAAAATATGATAAAATAAGTTGGATATAAGAAAATACAAAAATGTGTTCAATCTATCCAACTTTCACCAAAAACAATAATAAAAATAAACTAAATACTAAATAAAATCAAGACAAACTCGTGTTAATCAACTACCCCATGCTTAATTGTTTTGTTCGTCCTCGAACAAACGATAATTTCAAAGAATAACAAGAATAAAAATAAGCTCAAGCAAGAGTCGTGCTATGCTACTTAGATAATTTTTAAAATATAGATACATGTAACGCAACTTCAAACACTCCACCTTTATTACATTGTCGCTCAGAAATCAAATTCATGCATCCTCTCAAAAGGGAAATATATGTGGGTGTTCGCTCAAAGCACTCAAGCATTGCTGCATAGGACGTGTATACGCTCAAATCATACACATACAAGTACAATAAACAAGAATCGAAAATTAATCTCTTTTCAATCGCAAATTAAGTGTGTTATAGAACTAAGAATTGGAAAAGGTCTTTTCGGGTTGTAATGTAAGACTCTTTGGATAGGTATGGAATATATAAGTCGTGTGGCTAACTCACGATCTAACGTGATCAATAACTCAACAAACCTAATCTAATCATGAAGTAATGCGCTTCACCTCGTTCAAAAATAAAAACATCACTAAACACTCATAATGTAGCCTTTATACTTAGACTATTTTTCAACTCGTAACTCTAAAACCGACTTTTGCTCGAACCACTTAAACACAATTGAATCTTATTACATGCTTCGTTTTCTATACAACTCTTTTGCCCTCTAATCATTAGGCTTCATAAGAGAATAAACAATAAAACACAAGTCTTTATTAGCGCGTAGACAATTACATAACACGATTCACCAAGATTCACCATCCTTCTTTTTTTTTTTTTAATTTTACCCCCCTTTTATTATTTTTGATGGGGTCATTTTTTTCTTTTTTTTTTCGTTGGATGGTGGTCTTTTATTACAATAATTCATAAAATCATAAATTCCTAATAAAAATTCCAAAACTCTAATAACCATTAAAAATAACGAACTCCTACCCCACGCTTTTAATGGGTTGTAGGGGTCGACTCAAAACACACATGGCTATAGGCTTGGATTATTTGGCTATGATTGGATCATTTGGAATTTATAGTGGCTAAAATATATGGATATGGCCAGAAATAGGGTTTTTTATGTGCCTTAACCTCATTTTCAAAGTCAACTACACACAGCGGTTTCAAAGAGATCTCAAAACAGAACCCATTAAAGCACATGTAAAGATGATAATCACTCAGGCTACTCAAAAGATTTTTGCATGAAAAAGTTTTGAATTGACGCTGCTTTTAAGGTTTTGCAAAATCAATTGCGTCCAAGTACCATTTTACAATATATAAATAATAATTTTTGAGAAATTTTATGCACTTATACACGCTCAGAGACAAGAACTTCAAATCAAACTTAGTTAACTTCGACAGGAAAGCCATACAAACACAATATCGCGTAGGAATCACGTTTAAAATTTAATTAGCACTACAAATCCACGAAATTTTTTGAAAATTTGCACATATTTCAACTATAAATCACACTCAACCATCCCCCCCTCTAAAAACTCGGCAATCCCCTGATTGCCATAAACTAGTATAAGAAAATAAAAGTAAGGGATAAAGGGAATAAGAAAACGTCCCTGAAAATAGTCGAGCTTCTCCAAAAAAACTATGTGCAACCACCATTCACCTCGAATCGCGTGATTGAAAATCTCTTGAATAAAAATCTAAAACTCGCGGAAGCAGTCATCGTAGGCGGGATCGCTGTTCGGTCGAAGAGATATCCGCTCAAACTCGCAAGCCGAGATGGGCTAGGCGTCACGTCGACAGGGCGTCGGTTGATGCGGGCGGTGGCGGGCGTCGACGCTGCGTCGGTGCTGGCGTCAATCGACGCGATCCGTGCGTCTTCAGCCATTTTGATTTCTTCGTTCTAATGATTAATCCATCCTCGATAACACTTCTTCCTGTTTCAGAAACATAACCTAAATGTAAAATAGAAAAAGAGAAATAAACTAAAAAGAAATATAAAGGATAGAAAAAATAGATTAGGTTGCCTCCCAAGAAGATCTTGTTTAATGTCGAAAGTTTGATGCCTTGTACGAATGTTGCTATCCCGGATCTAAGAAATGGTGAAGATCGTGCCACGCCTTAGTGTTTTCCAACAGCAAACATATGTAATTTATTCCTCCAGGGCGCGCATGGTAAGCAAATCGTAGAACAAAAGTATTAACTCGCTTCAGGGTTCTAAAAAGCGAATAATCTATCACCATGAACATATCAACAACTAATTCGGGCATATGGTGATCCGCAATCTTCAAGAATATGAGGAAATCCGTCGAACATAAGAATTCATCAACACCCAATCCATTCTCCTTCGTTTTTCTAAAATCCCCCTCAACGTCTTCAAGAATATTGGGAACTAAATTCGGGAACAGGGGTTTGGAAATTTCCTCAACAAACTCGTCCACCGACTCAAAAGTAAAATCCATTAACGGCTCGGGTGGGATAACAAGAGGCTCAATAAATTCCCTCTCCAACACTTCATCAAAATTGACACCGTCCACAACAACGCCATTCAAATCTATTCCCAAAATTGCCGCCGCCCGTTTTAAAAATTCGTCGTTGTCCTCGACGTCTAAAGCATCCAACACAAGAGGAGTAAATTCATCTTCTAAAATCGACTCATCCTCGACATCATCCCCAAATAAACTTGAATTCGCAGTAACCACCGGAATCTCTATCGGCATGACGTGGGACCCATCCTCCAAAATCGGCACCACATCGTCTTCTTTCATGCAAAACTCAATCAAATCCATTACTACATCAACCTCCGGATTCTCCAAGGGCAACATCTTCACACCATCACCTAACACGACATTAAAATGCACAAGAGGAACAAATTCATCCAAATTTTCCACAACCTCATCGTTACATTCCTCCTCTAAGCAAGTAGTTGGGCTCGGATTCTCTACCTCTAAGATGGGCTCCACGATATCAAGAATTGGTACCTCATCCCCCTCGTTCGACAATTTCTCCAAAGAAGCCATTATTTGGGCACAATACCTCTCCATATTCGCCATACTTTGTTTCATAGACTCATAACTTCGATGCATAGACTCAAAAGGGTCATCTTTGAGTTCGTCTTGAAAACTCATGGTCTCATCTTCTTGATCCTCTTGCTACACAAAAAATTTATTGTCTTGCTCGTAATCTACACAGCTAGGATAGTATGGAAGTTGGTTGTAAGAAGCATAAGACTCGTCATCATAAACGTGTGGGGCATACAGAACGTCGTCTTGGCTCGAGTAGCATTGTTGCCATCTAGGAGTGTAAAACTTCAACATGAGTTCTTCGTACACGTCCTCCCACGTTGGCAAGGAATCGGGCTCCAACTTTATCAACCATCGACATGATTTACCATTTAGTTGCAATAGAAAGTGAAGCCTCCTAATTTGTTCTCGTGTAAGGCCGAGGAGAGGAAAAGTCTGGGTGATGTCTTCGTATTCTTGGATGAACTTCACCGGATCCTCGCTCGGATGCCCATGAAATTCCAGTAGTTGCTCATAGTACCGAATTATCTATTTCATATTCTTTCATCGAAGGGCTTATTGGAATGGCTGGTCCAGGAATAAGAAAATCGAATGGATTGTCATACCATTGTTCGACTGCCGATTAATATCCTCGACTTCTCGACATCTTTTTTTTTCTTTTACTATTTTTTTAAAATTATTTCGTATGCTGAATCGAGGCTTCAAGAGATGTACCTTGCATACACAACCCTCAACGCACATGATTAAACGTACCAGGTAAAAATAAAAACTCAAAATAAAATATTAAATATAAACAAAAAAAATAAAAATAGAGATCACGAAGGGCAAACATAAAATTCATGACCTACTTAGACTTCCCCGGCAACGGCGCCAAAATTTTGATTGAAACTTTTTGCACCTACTTTTATTTAAAGTTGTCAATTTTAAAAAGCTCACCCGCAAGAGTACGAGATCAGTTGTAGGTGGGTAAGTTTACTCGTGTCGATCTCAAAGGAAGACTAGATTCGGAAGTTCATTTTGTGTTTGATTTAACGAATAAGAAAATAAAAATAAAACTAATCTAAACACGCGGACAAGGGGGTTTTGTTTGAGAGTTTTAAGAACTAGAGATTAATTAAACTAAGAGCAATAAATTAATTGAACGTTCGCCCTTAACTAATCGGGGTATCCGCCCTTAGCCAATCCTGACTTATAAATTTCATACAATTAGGTCAGGAATATCGGGGCATCCACCCTTATCCTATCCTGGATTATAAACTTCAGTGATAATTAGGTCAGGAATATTGGGGCATCCGCCCTTATCCAATCCTGGATTAAGAATCTCACTGACAATCAGGTCAGGAATCTTGGGGTATCTGCCCTTAGCCAAATTTGGCTTAAAAATTTCATTGAAAATCAGGTCAGGAATATCGGGGCATCCGCCCTTAGCCAATTCTGGCTTAAAATTTTCACTTTCAATTAGGTCAGGAATATAGAGGCATCCGCCCTTAGCCAATTCTGGCTTAAAAATTTCACTGACAATTAGGTCAGGATGCAATAAAACAAGGATAAATTCAAACCATGTTATAAATGAATAGATTTCATGCATTAATCTTACACATAATATTTCTGTAAGTTTGCTACATTCCACGCTCGAGGCACTCTTACACCATCCATTTCCTCTAACTCGTAAGCTCATCCTGCGAGAGTTTTTGTGATCTTGTACGATCCTTGCCAAGTAGCATCTAGCTTTCCATTGGGCTTGCCTAAGTCAGCTCTGCAGAGGACCAGGTCTCCTATCTTAAAATGCCTCTTGACAATCGATTTATTATAGGTTGCCCTGATCCGTCCCCTCGTGTGTTCCATTTTTACCACGACTCTTCTCTTTTCCTCAATCAAATCTAGCGTATCCTGTACCAGCCGGTCATTCTGGTTTTCATCGAAGCCCTGTATGCGATGAGTCTTCATACTTATCTTCGCGGAAATTATGGCATCAATGCCATACATGAGTCCAAATGGAGTTTCTCCAGTGTTTTCTTTGGGGTTAGTTCGATGGCCCATAGGATTGAACTGAGTTCCTCCACCCATTTGCCTTCCGAATTCTCTAAACGTGACTTAATCCCCTGCACCAGGATTCTATTAGTCACCTCGACCTGACCATTTACCTTTGGATGGTAAATAGACATGAAATGCTAGTTTATCTTCGTCTTCGTGCACTAGGCTCGAATCCGAGCTCCCATGAACTGCGTGCCATTATCATACACCCAGATCCTTGGGGCCACGAACCAGCACACTATATTCTTCCATAAAAAGCCCATCATTTCTTCCTCCAAGATTTTCGCCACGGCTTCAGCCTCCACCCACTTGCTGAAATATTCAATGGCCATAATCAAGAACTTTTTCTGGGCTTGAGCTGTGGGGAAAGGTCCCACCAGATCAATCCCCCACTTGGCAAAAGGGAAGGAGGAGCTCATTGTCATGAGATCCTCTGCAGGTTGGTGCATACCTGGAGAGTGTTTTTGACATTTATCGCACGATTTCACAAATTTCTTCGCGTCTTGCCTAATTCTCAATCAGAAGTAGCCTGCCCGCATTATCTTGCTAGATAAAAATCTGGCCCCCATTTGATTACCACGACATCCTCCATGAACTTCCTTAAGCACGTGGGCACCCTCCTTCGAGCTTAGACACTTCAAGAGAAGTTGTCCAAACCCTCTTTGGAACAACTTTCCTTTGATTATGCAAAACCTAACCGACCTGATCCGCAACTTGCTTACTTCCCTTATATCCTCTGGTAGCTCTCCCTTCCCTAAATACGCTTTAAGAGGAGAGCGCCAAACCTATTCACCTTCTTCTAATGCGTTAACCTCCTCTTCCCCATACTCATGGTGGGCCATCAATAAGGTGAACACCCTTTCTTGACATTCCGTTTCTGAGCTGGCGACCTTAGCCAGGTAGTCAAGTCGGATGTTTTCTTCTCTAAGGATTTGGTGAACATCCAAAGCATCTAAGGTATTAGCCAGCTCACGAAATCGAGTTAAATATTTCTGAATTCGCCCTTCTCTTGTCTCGAATTCTCCTCTTATCTGTTTAAATACAAGATACGAATCCACATTTGCCCGTATCTGCTCTGCTTCCAACTCTTTTGCCATCTGGACCCCCCTCAACAACACTTCATACTCCGCTCCATTATTAGATAAAGAATAGTTCATTCGTATTGAGTACTCGGTGGTTACTCCCTCTGGATCTACCAAGACTATTCCTGCACCAAACCCCAGGTTTCCTACTGAACCATCTGTGTAGATTATCCATTCATTCTTTTCCTCGGTAGAGCTAGCTATTTCTTACATAAAATCAGCTAGTGCCTGAGCCTTGATCGCCAACCTTGCTTCAAAATATATGTCAAACTCTCTCAACTCAATTATCCATTTGACCAAGCTCCCTAAAACCTATGGCTTTCTCATTATGGACTTCAGAGGTAAATTAGTACGATCTATGATCTTGTGGGAGAGGAAGTAAGGTCGAAATTTCCGGGCAGTTCCAACTAGAGCTACCATGTCCCTTTCCAATTCTACATAACGGAGCTCGGCTTCATGCAAGACCTTGCCCCAATAGTAAACGAGTTTATGCAACCTTCCCTCTTCCCAAAGTAAGACCGTGCTCACCGATAATTTCCCCACATATATATACAAAATTAATGACTCTCCCATGATTGGCTTAGTCAATAACGACATATTTGCCAAGTGATCTTTCAACTTTTGAAATGCCTCCTAACACTCCTTATCCCACTTGAATCGGGCCCTCTTTCGTAATGCTCTGAAGAATGGTAAGCTTTTCTCCACCGATCGGGCGACAACCTGCTCTGGGCATTGATTCGCCCGGTAAAACATTGGATTTCCTTGACATTTTTTGGGGGCGGCATATCCATGATAGCCATGACCTTTTCTGGGTTGGCCTCTATCCCTCTTTCCGTCACCATGTACCCTAGAAATTTTCCTTCTCTTACTCGAAACCCACACTTTTTGGGGTTTAGCCTCATCTTATACCTTCTCAAGATGTTAAAGGTTTCCCTGAAATCATCAACATGCGACGTGGCCTTAATACTCTTTACCAACATGTCGTTTATGTACACTTCCATGTTCCTCCCGAGCTGTCTTTTAAACATTTTTTCGACCAGTCTTTGATACATCTCTCCCGCATTTTTGTGGCCAAACGGCATTACCACATAGCAATATGTTCCTTTTGGAATTATAAAGATGACCCGCTTCAAGTCTTTCTCCACCAAACTGATGATAGCCTTGAGAGGCATCATCATGCTTAATAATTCACACCAGACGTCTAATTCACCAGTTGGTCTATCCTCGGCAATAGATAGTGATCCTTAGGACAAGCACGGTTGTGATCTCTGAATTCGATACACATTCGCCAATCCTCTTGTGTCTTTAGGACTAGTACAACATTGGAGAGTCACTCTGGGAATTATATCTCCTTAATTTGTTTAACACGTAATAAATTGTCTACTTCTGCTTCGATGATGGCCTCTTTCTCAGGGCCAAAGTTCCGCTTTCTCTGTTTTACAGTCTTTGTCGTAGGGCTTATATTAAGATAATGTTCTGACACTGCCAGGTCAATCCCCACTAAGTCTTGGGGAGACCAGGCAAAAATATATGCACTATTCCTCAAAAGCGCGACCATCTCTACCAAAACTTCTGGGCTCAAGGTGTTTCCTACCCGTAGTACTCGACTGTTCTCCCCAGGGATTACTTCCAATGACATCAGGTTTTTCTCTTACTGAATTAGCTCAGGTCTGGCCTCCTCTTTTCTTGCCCTTTGCTCTGTCTTACTTCCTCATTACATCAAATGCTCTCCATGTACCTCTGGCACGACGTGTACTGGTCTCCTTGAACTTCACCAACCGCATCCTAAGCTTGGACTTTTAACTTCATGTGATAGATTGAAATCACCGCCAGGAATTTACTTAGTGATGGTTAGACCAACATGGCGTTGTACGAAGAAGATGCATCCACCACCAAGAATCGTACTTACCTGGTCTTCCTGAATGGCTCATTCCCAGTGTGACCAGGAGGTTTACCACACCGAGAGGTCTCAATGCTCCTCCTACGAAGCCCACCAATGAGGTCGTGACCTTCTCCAGTTCCATATCCAAATTCAACTTCCTAAAGCAGTCATAAAACATGATGTCTGCTGAATTTCCTATGTCGAAAAAACCCGCCGAACATTGTAGTTAGCGATAGTAGCCGTTATGACCAAGGCATCCATGTGTGGAGCTAAGAAAACATTCTAATCCTTGGACCCAAAGCAAATGTTTGGGCTCGGCAGTAATTGTTCCACTTCGCGTGTTCTTTTAGCCAGGTTTCTTGCTGCCCAAACAAAACTGTTCTTGGTTCGCTTAGAATGTTTGTCCTATTCTCCGCATGTGATCATCAGGATATTTCCCCTTATTTCCTTAGACTTGTCATTTGTTTTCCCACTTCTATGGCCACCACCAATCTCTTGCTTATTTCTCTAATGTCGATCGTGCCTGTAGGGGTCAGAGCTGGACCTTTCTTTCCTTCCGTGTACAAATTCCTTAAGGTGCTCCGCCTGCACCATCCGTTCTAGATCATCCTTCAAATGAGTACACTGGTCTGTGTCATGGCCATATTCATTATGATATCGACAAAATCGATCAGATTTTTCTTTTCTTGGCTTTTGGGAATATGTTATAGGTCATTTCAGATCAAGGTGTCGCTCAATTACCTGCAGGATCTCTCTCTGAGGCGAGGCCAGAGGTGTGTACTGATCAAATCGTGGACGGCCTCCGACTAGATCAGTCCTAGGTTTTTTCATCAGGGTCCTATCATCCCTGTCAGGTCATTCCCTTCGCTTCTCTCCATCATCCTTTAGCTTCAAGGCCTCCTCTAGGTGGATATATTTTTCTTCTCTTTCTAGGAGTTCTCTGATTTGTACTTTTTTGTACGCATTTTTGTTACCTTTTTGTGTTGCGTTTGCATGTGTTTTCCTTGCATTTATGGGTATTAGGAGTTGTTTCGGCCATTTTTGTTAGTTTTAGGTTTTGTCGTGTTTTCTTTGTTTTAAGTAGTTTTTCTTATATTTTCTTAGTTTTTTTTTTGAAGGTCAACTTTGGTCAAAGTGGGCCCACGATGAGGTTGGAAGATGATTCAAACCAGAGAAACTCATTGTCAATCCACAACATATCTTTGGTGTGAGTATCGACCGGAAATGACGAGAAATGTGGCCATTTTCATTGTCAACTATTGCATTCGCTCGGTGGATGTCTCAGTTATCGTAATACAAGCATAACTCTAAAACCACTTATGAAATTTGAGTCCACTTTATATCATTAGAAATCTGAGAGAAATTTCTAAAACTCTTGTGTTTACAACAATCCCAAATTATTAGTTCAAGAATGATAAAAAGCATCTTTAAATGGAGACAGTTCGTCCTGGCCTAGCTTGTGGCAGGTTTTGGTGCGGAGCCCATAACTCTCAGAATAAGATCTTAAATAACACAAATCAAATGCCAAATGAAATCCAAGAAAAAGGGCTAAATTTCATATGAAGACATTGTTGGCTAATTCCATATATTTGTTAGTCGATCGACTGAATGTCAGTCGATCGACTGCACGGCAGAAAGTTTGGCTGTTCGAGGCTGAAGCAGACGATAGACTGTCTTTCAGTCGATAGACTGGCAGTTGATTGACTGCACTTCCAGTGGATCGACTGAAATGCTGAGGATGTGTGATTTTGGCGGAGAAAAAAGACCATTTTGACCCTTATCTACCCATATATGATTCCCACCCATTATCCACAAGAAAATAACTCTCCTTGGTGGTTTTGGACTAGTTCCATCTCCTCCAAGAGTCTACATTTTCTTGCAATTTAAAAACATAGTTTAAATTCTTAGCTTAAGTAATTTAGTTATCTTAAGTAGTTAGGTTAGTTTTAGTTATCAAGTGTTGGAGAGTGTGACAACTCCTTCATTTGTGAGCTTAGTTGTGTTGAAGACTTTTCAAGGTTGTAGCTAGAGTTTGAAGCTTTTGTTGGAATGAAATTTGGTAGTACTCTTTCTTCCTATTTTGTATTGTGTGTTGTGTTTGTATTGTTGTAATTACTTTGATTTTGGTTGTTTAATTTGTAGTCCATGTTGCTTTCTCTAGATTTTCAACTTCTCAATTCAATTTTCTAGCTTGTAGTTCTTCATTGCTTGCAAAACTTCATGGATGCTCCTCTTCAAGCTTTTTACTCCATATTTCCAAACAAATCTTGGGTTTTCAAAAGACATATGGAACCTTCCTTTTTAAGCAATTTGACTTCTTTTTAATTGAATGCCTTTTGACCAATTTTAACTTTCAAGCTTTGTTTTTCCCTCCAATTTCCCTTTCAATGTGCAAGCCTTCTTAGTTTAGTAGATTTTTAATTTATGCAATGTTGTTAATTAGGTTTAGTTAATGTCATTAATTAATTACTTTCAAGCAAGCTTTAATTTGTATTTGATGCAAATAGTTTAGAAATCACAGGTTTAAAGTTTAGGTTCGTTTAGAGCCATTAGTCGGAGCTTGTCGAGAATTGGGATTGACGACCCAGACACTTGGTCGACAATTTGGGATTGACAACCCCGAATCGTGGATTAAGTTCTCGGCAAAAACCGATTGATCGTGGAGACGAACCGAACACCCTAAACCCTCATTTTCATTATTTTCATTTAAATCCTTTTTAATTAAAGTTTCCTTTTAAATTCAAGCTTTAGCATAAAACTCAAACCCAAATCAATGACTATTTCTTTCTCAGGAATAGATTAGTTTAATTTAGTTTAACAAGAGAGTAACTAAAACCACCGACCGCCGATAATATATATCCTCGAGAGACACGACTCTGGAAAGCTTACCGCTCTACAATCGACTCCGTGCTATTGCGGAGAAGACTTCTTAGAGTGCTAAGAATTCTTTGATCAAATTTTGGCGCCGTTGCCGGGGATAGATTAAGGCAAAAGGTGTTTTTAATTATTTCTCTTATTATATTAGTTAGTAGTTAGTTTAGATTGTTGTTTTACTTTCGGTGCTCGTAATACTTGGTTGAGTGTTGTGTTTTCAAGGTACTCATTCGGAGAGCCCGATGCCGCCTGCCTACACTCACGACGATAAAAGGATGCCTCTGCCGCTCGATTGATCCGTCCGAGGATGGCAAACTACCGAGATAATTTTCCATACGACGACCCTTATATCCAAACTCATAAATATCCAAACCCTTACATCCAAACTCCTGAGTATCCAAATCCGTACACAACTTCCCCAAGCGATTAGGTCCCCTCGACATATGATGACCCGTATGCTTCGATCGGTCGAGAATCGGCCCAAACTTTTTATTATCCCGGCCCAAGCCCTTCATATTCTCTACCGATTACACATCCCCATAACCCGAGCATGGATCCGTATGCACTGACTCGTTGTCTTTATGATCCGGATTTTGACAATCCATATGTTCAACTCGCCCCGCCTTCTTCTTACCCGAGCTTTGACTAGTATGCTCTCTAAATTCATGATTCATATTCTTGGAGCTACGACTTTTACGACCTACCCACCTCGAGTTTGTATACTCCGAACGATGACCCTTACACCTCACTTTTTCAAGATTCACCTATGCCCCAACTCCCGAACTCTGAGCCTCTCTCATCCGAGCTTGTGGAGATGATTCGACAATTGGATGAATGCCTTGCTTGCATGGAGACTCAAGTAGAGAAAATTACCAACGAAGTGGACGATCTTAAAAGACCGTGTCTTAACGAGATGCCCATCTTCGATGTTGTGGATCGCACCGTTGTTGTTGGCAATGCAACTTTTGACGATCTTTTGAAAGAGGTGTGCACGGAGGTGGAGATAGAGGGTGAGGAGATTTGGTCGGATATTAGCGTTACCCATCTCGTGTTTATTAAGATGTTGAAGTGGAAAGTGAGGGGGAGTCGCCTTTGGGGATTCCAACGGCACTTAGAATGTTGAATTCAATCGCTCTTGGTGAGAACTATGAAGTTGTGCCGTTTTTGGAGGATGTGGAGTTGATCGAGCCTCTTTTACCACCACCCGACGCCATTTGTTTACTTGATCAAGAGGTGGTGGAAGAGGTAGTGGGGGAGAGAGTGGAGGTTACGGTCGGGGAGATGAAGGAGTACGTCGACCCAATTTGGGATGATCACGTTTGGGTGGTGGACTACTACCTCTTCCGTCCCCCAAAGCAAGCCCGCTCTTTTGTTGCTTTGACCTACCGGCTTGCTCGACTTGCCCGCCTTGGTGATCTTTGTCACCCGGTGTGTATACTCGAGAACACCAAGGCGTGGCACGATCGCCACCTCTTCTTAGATCCCGGATAGCGTCTTTTGTATAACTGTCGAGCTATAGACGTTAAAGTAGCGCTTATTGGGAGACAACCCAATTTGTAAAAAAAAAAAGAGAGAAAAAGAAAATAAAAAAAATTAGAAAATTAAAAAAAAATAAATAAATAAAAAATAAAAAAAAAATTTATTCGTATTTTGTTTTTGCAACCCCCCGTTTGTTCATTTTTTTTGTAGGTTGCTTGTCTTGACTCCCGAAAAGGACTTACGCACAACCACGTCAACACAAGCTCGGAGACAGAGGCGTTCTCTTTTCCCTACACTTTTTACCGCTTTTTTTAGCTTAATATGCAATGAGGATATTTGCTAGGTAGTAAGTGTGGGGTGGTGGTTAAGGTTCGTCTTAGGATTTTTAAGTTGATGCTTGCCTACTTTTGTTAACTTGAGTAGCGTGCATGTTATTTTTGCTTGGAACCTTGGCGATGTGACGCGGTTTTGATGATTTGGTTAGTGAGTTTATATTGTTGATCGGATGTAGTGGACTTAGGTGGCTTAACTCGTTGGAAACTTTATTTGGCTTTTGTTCGTGCTATCCTTGAGATCAACTAGAACTAGTGCCTTAACTAGCCTCGTCGTCGAACACTCTCTATAGGATTTTGTTTTGTATTTTGGAGTCATCAATTTCTCCATGTGCTCGATCGAAAATATTGTAATTTTCTAGTAGCAACGTACGATCGAAGTTGTTGATTTCTCTTTGTATATCTCTTGTACTTAAGTTCCTCATCTCTTTGGGTACCAAAAGATAGAAAAAACAAAAAAAAATCCGAAAAAAAAAGGAAAAAAAAAAAAAGAGAAATGATGATGAATAAACAAGGATAAGTTATAAATCCTTGTAGTTATTAAGTAATAAACTCCTCATTTTCCTTTTTTAGACTTTTTTTTGTTAAAGAGATTTGTGGACGATCGGGGCTAGTAGGGAGCCGATTAACGGTTCGACCGTGGATAGACCTTAGCCGGGGCAAGGACGAGGGGACCGACTTGGAGGGTTACCTAGTACTTTTATGTTTCAGGATAAACTTTATTTGTCAACGCATCATTGTCCTCTTTTTAGCCAAGTTAACAAGCATTGTAGCATACGACATCTCGAATTAGGTTTGTGCATTAGTTTAGGATCATTCGGGGTAGTTTTGTAATTCTAGATTAGTATTGCTTGAGGACAAGCAATCATTCTAAGTGTGGGGTGGTTGATTTGTAATTTTTAAACGCATCTTTGTTACCTTTTTGTGTTGCGTTTGCATGTGTTTTTCTTGCATTTATGGGTATTAGGAGTTGTTTCGGCCATTTTTGTTAGTTTTAGGTTTTATTGTGTTTTCTTTGTTTTAAGTAGTTTTTCTTATATTTTCTTAGTTTTTGTTTTGAAGGTCAACTTTGGTCAAAGTGGGCCTACAACAAGGTCGGAAAATGATTCAAACCCGAGAAACTCATTGTCAATCCACAACGTATCTTTGGTGTGAGGATCGACTGGAAATGACGAGAAATGTGGCCATTCTCATTGTCAACTCTTGCATTCGCTCGGTGGATGTCCCAATTGTCGTAATACAAGCATAACTCCAAAACCACTTGTGCCATTTGCCTCCACCTTATATTATTGGAAAGCTGAAAGAAATTTCTAAAACTCTTGTGTTTACAACAATCCCAAATCATGAGTTCAAGTATGATAAAAAGCAGCTTTAAGTGGAGACAGTTCGTCATGGCCTCGCTTGTGGCAGGTTTTTGTGCGGTGCCCATAACTCTCGGACGAAATTTCTAAATGACACAAATCAAACGCTAAATGAAAGCCAAGAAAAAGGGATAAATTTCATATGAAGATATCGTTGGCTGTATCTGTATATTTGTTAGTCGATCGACTGAGTTTTAGTCGATCGACTGCTCAGCAAAAAGTTTGGCTATTCGAGGCATAAGCAGTCGATAGACTGCCTTTCGGTAAATGGACTGGCAGTCGATCGACTGAACTTCCAGTTGATCGACTGAAAAGCTTAGGATGTGTGATTTTGGCGGAGAAAAAAGACCATTTTTCCCCTTATCTACCCATATATGATTCCCACCCATTATCCACACACAAAAAAAAAAAAACTCTCCTTGGTGGAATTTGGACTTGTTCCATTTCCTCCAAGCCTTTACTCTTTCATTTCAAGACCCTAGCTATTAGATCCTTAGTTTAGTGTAGTTTATCTAGCTTAGTAATTAGTTTAATTAGGTTAGCAAGTGTTGGAGAAGGTGACAATCTCCTTCACTTGTTGCTCTTTGTTGTATTGAAGATTTGGTTGCTTTTGAAGGTTGTAATTTGATTTGTAGCTTTTGGTGTTCATTGAGATTGGTAGTTTTCTTTCGCTTTACTTTTTTGCTTAGTTATTGATTTATTGTTCATGTTGTTGTGTTGTGTTTCTTAGTTGAATTTGCTTAGGGTATGTTGTTAGATTTAGTTTGTCTTGTTGTTCTTACAATTCTAATTCTCTTGCCTTTGTTTTCTTTCAAAACTCCATGGATGTTGGTTTGAAGATTCTTACCTCTTTAGTCTAAACAAACTCTTGGGTTCTTGAAAGATGTATGAAGCTTTACTCTTTTCTGATTTGACTTTCTTTTCAATTTAATGCTTTTAATCAATTTCAATTTCAAGTCCTTTTAATTTCCCTCCATGTCTTCTCTTTTAATTTCAAGCTTCTTGAATATAGTAGATTTGTTAGTCGATCGACTGAGTTTTAGTCGATCGACTGCTCAGCAAAAAGTTTGGCTATTCGAGGCATAAGCAGTCGATAGACTGCCTTTCGGTAAATGGACTGGCAGTCGATCGACTGAACTTCCAGTTGATCGACTGAAAAGCTTAGGATGTGTGATTTTGGCGGAGAAAAAAGACCATTTTTCCCCTTATCTACCCATATATGATTCCCACCCATTATCCACCAAAAAAAAAAACAACTCTCCTTGGTGGTTTTGGACTAGTTCCATCTCCCCCAAGCCTCTACATTTTCTTGCAATTTAAAACCCTAGTTTATATTCTTAGCTTATGTAATTTAGTTAGCTTAAGTATTTAGTTTAGTTAGTTTAGTTTTAGTTAGCAAGTGTTGGAGAGGGTGACAACACCTTCATTTGTGAGCTTAGTTGTGTTGAAGACTTTTGAAGGTTGTAGCTAGAATTTGAAGCTTTTGTTGGAATGAAATTTGGTAGTACTCTTTCTTTCTATTTTGTATTGTGTGTTGTGTTTGTATTGTTGTAATTCCTTTGATGTTGGTTGTTTAATTTGTAGTCCATGTTGCTTTCTCTAGCTTTTCAACTTCTTAATTCAATTTTCTAGCTTGTAGTTCTTAATTCCTTGCAAAACTCCATGGATGCTCCTCTTAAAGCTTTTTACTCCATATGTCTAAACAAACCTTGGGTTTTCAAAAGACATACGGAACCTTCCTTTTTAAACAATTTGACTTCTTTTCAATTTAATGCCTTTTGACCAATTTTAACTTTCAAGCTTTGTTTTTCCCTCCAATTTCCCTTTCAATGTGCAAGCCTTCTTAGTTTAGTAGATTTTTAATTTATGAAATGTTGTTAATTAGGTTTAGTTAATGTCATTAATTAATTACTTTCAAGCAAGCTTTAATTTGTATTTGATGCAAATAGTTTAGAAATTACGGGTTTAGGGTTTAGGTTCGTTTAGAGCCATTAGTTGGAGCTTATTGAGAATTGGGATTGACGACCCCAACACTTGGTCGACAATTTGGGATTGACAATCCCGAATCGTGGATTAAGTGCTCGGCAAAAATCGATTGATCGTGGAGACGAACCGAACACCCTAAACCCTCATTTTCATTATTTTTATTTAAATCCTTTTTAATAAAAGTTTCCTTTTAAATTCAAGCTTTAGCATAAAACTCAAACCCAAATCAATTACTATTGCTTTCTTAGGAGTAGATTAGTTTAATTTAGTTTAACTGGAGAGTAACTAAAACCACCGACAATCGATAATATCTATCCTAGAGAGACAAGACTCGGGAAAGCTTACCGCTCTACAATCGACTCCATGCTATTGCGGAGAAGACTTCTTAGAGTGCTAAGAATTCTTCGATCATACTCCAAATTTCAGCGCTGGTTTTACCACTAATGACTGGAAGAACTCTCCCTTCCTGAGACCTTGGGCTAGGGCATTGACCAAGAGCTCCTCAGAGGCCGAGGGAACCTCCAGTTTGTCATCTGTGAATCTTTTGATATATCCTCGTAGGCTTTCGTTATCCTTCTTCTTCAAGCTGAACAACTCTAGCGACATTTTTTGATATTTCAAACAACTGGTGAACTGGTGCAGGAATACAAAACTAAACTCATCAAAATTGCTTATGGGACGCGGGGTAGCTGGCTAAACCAGAGCTGGGATGACTTCGTAAAGGTCGTAGGGAAATCCTGACACATGTCCGCATCGGAAAACTTGTGTAAGGTAGCTGCGATCTTGAATCGGCTCAGGTGATCCCACGGATTCGTTGTCCCATTGTACTCGAAGCCCATGGAACGGTACGAAGCTAGGAGATCGTCCCTCATGACAACCTCAGTGAACGGAGTGCTATGTGTTTTGCATGTAATTGTTGTGTTTTTCCTAGTAGCTTTAGCTAGAGTTTAGCGTTGTTTTTAGTCGTCTTGAGTCGTTTATTCTAGTTCTTAGGTCATTTTCTTATTTATTGGCTTCTAGGCTTAAAGTGTACAAATTCTGCAGATGTTTGAGCTATTTTCAGGTTTTTAAGTTGGAATTATAGTTTTGTAGGTGTCTCAAAGGAATATATTCATTCGGCGGACGTTTTGGACCAGAAAATGAGAAATTTGAGCCGAAAGCATCCATGATCAATTGAAAAGCTCCAAATCGACTGCCAGATCGACTGAAAGATCTCCAAATTGACTGTCGGGCTTTAGCTTCTCCCGTTTTGGCAATGCAGTCTATAGACTACTTTTCAATCGATAGACTGCTTTGCGGTCTATTGACTGCTTTGTAGTCGATCGATCGCGACGCTGAGACTTTGGGAATTTTGTGCATTTTTTACGATTTTGCCCCTACAAACAACTATAAAAAAGCCTACATCTTGCACCTATGAAGAGACAACTCCCCTCCCAACCCCAACTTGGGTTTGGGATCAAATTACTCTCAAGCTCTTGATAATTTTCTCTTGTCTTAGGTTTAGATTCAATTTCAAGCTTTGATGTAATTTCTTTTCTAGATTTAGATTTACTTTCATGCTTGGCCTTTGGTTTGTAAGCTTAAGAAGAATCCAAATACTCCTTTGGATTGTTACTTTTGATGCAATTACATTCAAGCTTTGTTTCATTTCTTAATTCAAGTAAGTTTCCTTTCACTTTCATGTTTTATGCTTTATTTTCATGCTTTGTTCTTCATTTTCATGCATTTTCTTCATTTTTATGCTTTTTGTCTTAGCACCTTGAATTCATGTTAGATCTTAAGAATTGGCTATAGAATCTTGATGAGTGACACGTCTGGATCATAGATCGGGTCTTAGATCGTCTTGATTTTGAGTTTTTCACATGCTTTATTTTGAGTCTTATTTTCATGCATATTTTTAGGTTGAATCTTTGATCTAGGCTTCGTTGCTTGTTGTTTCACGTAAAGTTTTAAAACATTGACGTTAATTCTCATTGCTCTTGCTATTTATGCTTTCAATTTTAGGAAATTTACGTTATTTGAGTTTTTATGCATAGTTGTACCTTGTGCATGCATGCTTGTACTTGGTGAAACATGCTTGTTTTTGCTTGCTTGCATTTCAATTGATGGCATACGACGAGGCATCCAACCAACTTGCTATTTCAATTTTTAAGATAGTTTAGCTAGATTTAATTTCTTTATTTTCATTTTCCTTTTATTTTCAAAGCTTGAAACACATTGAATCCTCCAATTTAATCTAAATCCGATAATACCAAGCCATGAACCCTTTGATATACTTTCAACACCACTAAAAATCTTCTAACACTCCGATGTGCTTGTCCTGCGACCGCGCCCACTATCTTTCGCTTGACTTCCCTGACTTCTTTTCGCAGATTCTACATTTGCTCGGTGAGGTCTTGGTTGGTTTTGCTTGAAGTTTCGCTCTCTGAAGCAGAAAAGCTCTTTTTGCCCTCCTGGGGGAGCTCTGTCCACTCGCTGGGCCGTGCGTGGTGGATCCATCTCCGGCATATGGTTTTCCTTGGAGGGTGGTGTCGAAATTTCATCAAGTTTCTTCTCCACGGCCACCTCTACCGCTTTCCCAATGAGGTCAGATAGTTGCCTCAAAAAGGAATCATTCAACGGTCCTCCTTCCGCCTTCTAGGCTCCTCCTTGAGGGGGCTGCGTTGTGCTTGGACTGGTTGTTGACGATGGCCCTGCTGTCCCTGGTATGCCCGTTGGCGTAGCAAAACTTGGTGTTCTGCCCATCTCCGCCACCAAGTCCCGTCTGAGTCCATCAGATGCCATACTTCTTTCTCACGTCTTAACCCCACATTCCCACAGAAGGCGCCAATTATTTCGTATTGAAAATTTCCCCAAGAGAACTAACACTTTTCCCTGAGGATTTCCCGACCTGCTTTAACAAAAACACGTTAGAAAGTACCACCGGGGGTTTTCCGGTGGAAACCTCTCCATTGTTTATGTCAGTAAAGCATTTTTGATCTGAATAAGTAAAATCAATGGAAGAATGTTGTGAAAACAATATCTCTTTCAACCCCAAGGCTGGGGTATATATAGTTGTTCATCACGTGGGACCTTTCCGGGTTCCCGGAAATGGAACCTTCGAATCTTGGGCCGTTATTCAGGCTGACCTGGCCAGGAAGCTTCCGCCAAGAGCAAGACAACTCTGGTATTAGGTTTCTCAAATTACCGATCTACTCTCCTTGAAACCTTATCTAAGGTTAAGGCTCTAGATCAGGTTAGGGCAATATCTCTCAGGGCTGTAGGCTTGTTTTCCGTCTCAGTCCCTCTCTTTTTCCTGAGTCACCAAATCCAGATCAGGATCAATCCTCTGAAGACTTGCGCCTAACTTATCCCCTTTTCCCTCCAGGCACAGAGTAGCAACTCAGGTTGTCCCAACAAGAGCTATTCTTTCATACTTGTTCAGGTCAGACATATTTAGGTCGTATATATAAAATCAATACTAGAAATAAGAATTGAGAGAAATCAAATAATATTGGAGATTCCAGGACAATGATTCAATTGTTATCTTTGATATAGTAAAATACCCTATCAATGATTTCAAATTATTATACTCTCTAAATTGATCACAGTTATCAATTATTACTCCTCTCGAAGGCAAATAATATTTTTCATTAGAATTCATAAACTAGCATCATCACTAAACCTATAAACTCTAACTCCAGAAAGTATCAAGACCAATGTTTCACAAAAAGGCATAAGCTTCTCAATCCCTGCAACTAATCATGTTAAATATATATCGCCTATGATGGGGTTTCTTCTCTCGAATCAAGAAAATCTTATGCTAAACATTTAGAAACATTATCCACTTGTTAAAACATGTAATTCAAAGAAAGATAATCATAAAGTGTTTTGGAGAATATAAACTCAATCAAGAAGTAACGTCGTAGAACATCAAATGTAATATACTCCCATGTCTTGTAATCAAAAGTGTGCGGCCGGACATGGTATATGAATAATGCATAAACAAATTATAGATAGACATGTCAAAATTAATGAAAAATACAAGAAAATATAAAGGAAGGAGATGTTGGAGTCTTTGTGGAACTCGCGCTCCGTTATTGACTTGTTAGTCATCGATCTTCATCTCAAATGTTATCGGAAATGTTTCTTCTCTCCATTCTGTATTTCTATTTCATAAAATCTAAATTGTTTTTCTTTGGAATGCCCTATGGCCTTCTTTATGATTTCAAAATCCCGTACAATAAGGAAATGATATTTTCAACCGATACTTACCCTCCACACACGGTCATTCCCTTGTCACACAATATCCAATACACGTTGATAACATCACATGGGCAGAAAGCCAACATCCGTGTCCATGTGCGATGTACAATGGATAATATTAATTAATTATCCAGTGAGCTTTCCCTCTTCAACAAGCCCTAAAATCTCTTGCCGCCTAAAACTCTGCCAAGAGAGCGCTGCTTTACGTTTGATCCTATGTGCCCAGAGAATGCTATGCGTTCTCCACTTTCGGATCTCGCAAAGAGAGAACGTGTTTTTTCCTCTGACTTTCTCTCTCATTCGAAAAARGAAGAAAGCGGGCTTTGCCCCAGCTACCGTATCCTTGGGAAACCAAAAGAGCTACCGGAGGAAAGGGATGCAGTCTCTCCCTTGGCCTTTTGAGAGGAGAAGGCAGAGAAGAAAACGTCCTTCGCGCAAGTTTTTTTGCTTCCTGCGCCCTTACTGGTAAAGTGGCTCTTCGACAAAGAAGGAATTCTGATAGGAAGGCCGACCACTACATAAACAGTCATCAGTCCAAGAGAGAACGCAAATGGTCGTGGTAGATTCAAGTCTCTTTTTCGGCGGAGCGATGCCCATTCCTTCTTCAAATATTTTGCAATCATTTCATTGGCTTGTTCACTCAGAACTCCGAAGGACCCGGGTTCATGTCATGCTTGCTCCTCTTTCTCAAAAAGTTTACTAGAATTTGATATAAAAGCCTACAAAACGAGCAATGTATAATCTCATTTAATATAAATGAAATTAAAGACAGAGAATGTGATTAATGAAATCATACAACATAAATCCAACAAAAATTTTGCTTAAAATGCATGTAAGATCATATTTTATCTATAGCCGATAGCTACTTGATTTTGTAAAATGACTAATAAGGGTATCCGCATAATTTATTGTTGCATAATTGTTTTGTTAAAAATATCGATTATATTGTGAATTTTTTTGGATAATCAAAAATAAGATTTGAAAAATATAAAAAAGGAAAAAAGATAAGAGTTAGTCATTATTTCAAAATTACTAAATATATAAATTGCACAATATTAAATCTAATTTATGTAAATAGATAAATATTACTAATAGTCGATCAATATATAAGTTGCAAGTAGTGTTAAATATGTTATATTTTTGACAACATTAGGAAAGAACAATTATTTCAAATCAATTTCAAAAATACCTCTTCTTAAAAATCTCTTATATTGATCGATTTTGAAATTAGAGTTTTCGAACTAAAAAAACAAATCAAAACTCTTCTTAAAAAACTAATTAAAGGATAGACTTTCAAAACATTAATTTTTTCTTTTTTACCGAACACCGAAAATATATAAGAAATAGGTAAAGTCAAGATGGACACAATATAAAAGCAACCGCCAAATAAAGGGAACCAGATAAATAAAAGAACATATCTAATTTAAATGGTCACAATTCTGGTATATAAATATAGTTGACGCATCTTGATATATTGCTATCATATAGTAATTTTATACCAACTGTATCCTTGAATCTTGTATGCATCTTCATATCCTTCGTTGAGGGACGACAGTCATGCATTAATCATCTTAATCAAGGTAGAGTACCCTTTACTTCAATTTCCACAATTCCATGCTAAAAATAAGGGATTTACTAATTAGGACATGCTTTCAATATAGATATATTGCACAATTCTTCATATTTGCTTGAATGATGCATCTGAATACAAAGTGATAGTTACCACTTGCCATACGTGCAAGCATTGACCATAGGGAAGCTTAGCTTTCAATATTGAACAAGTACTCTCTCTCTCTCTCAATCTACGAACTCTGTAAATGATACTTCCAATATACATGTGCTAACGTGACGTCTATTACTCAGGTTAGTTTTTAGAAATGAAATGGGAATTTAGCTAATAATTCTACACACCAAAATGTTTATATACCTTATACAAAATGTTTTTCGCCAAAGTAAATCATAAAAAAAACTCTAATAACAAAAATCAATCATTTATCGATGTGACTAAAAATATTAGTTCATCAAGAAAAAGAAATAATAACCTGAAATATGCGCTAGACGACTAGATAGACCCCCAAAAAGCTCCTGACGACATGATTAACCTTCAAAACAGAATTCAAGTCGGACGGCCCTGACGTAGGCCCTCCAATACTTAAGTCAAATATTTGTCGAGAGAGATATTCGAGAACTCAAAACGTAAGATATAAAACCAACTTAGAGAGAAAAGTGAGGCCTGAGTCATTTTTATATAAATAAGAGACGTGTTCCCAATTTAAGGTTCTCGTCTCCTATTAAAACTATAATAGCATAAATAGTGACCGACTTATAATTAGGATTATGCTAAATTACAATAAATATTAGAACTCTTGCTAAATAACCATAATAACCATGAGTCAATAACCATATCCATGTCTCTAGTTCGCCAGAACCCCATGACATAATCCATATCAGACCACCAGGGCCCAAGACAATGTTAACCATAAAAACTCAACTCTCAATATCGAGCTGTTATATTACCATTTACTTGATAAGAGCTCACCAACCTCATATAACAGCTCGCCACTACTACACGAGAGCTCGCCACTCCTACCTGAGAGCTCGCCACTACTACACGAGAGCTCGCCACTCCTACCTGAGAGCTCGCCACTCTCAGAACAACTCCCCCTCTTATAGAAAGATTACCCCTCATAAATCTAGTTAAACAGTGCGTGTTTACTTTGAAAAGGCTTTAGTTCTCCCACAAGAGAACGGGGTCATCGTAGACTGGCAAGTTAACTCGAGTTGATTCTCTCGACACTACTACAGAAAAATATTTCTAAGGCTATTAATTAAAGGCAGTTCACTGAAAACCGCCTTAAAAATAGTTTTAACGGTGGTTGTGGCTAAAACCGCCGTTAAAAAGGTTATTTTACGACGGTTTTCTTCAAACCGATGTTAAAAAGGTTATTTTGCGGCGTTTTCCTCAAAACTAACGTTAAAATTGGATATCAACTGATTTTAACGACGGTTAACAGAACTGCCGTAAAAACTCACACATTCTACGGCGATTATTTGAGAACCGCCGTGGATTAACAGGTATTCACGATGGTTTCTTAAGAACCGACGTTAATTAGTTCACAGGTTAATTAGTTCGCTAGATTTAACGTCGGTTCCATTAGAACCGCCGTGAATGTGATGACATTTAACGGCGGTTCTGTTAGAACCGCCATAGAAAGTAGTGTGCCATGTCACCGATCCTCTTCTCACTCAAGCAAGTTGTTTAAACCGTTAATCCGTGTATCATCCAACGATCTGGGTTAAATATTAAACCAAAAAAAAAAAATACTAAACCAAAAAAAAATTATTAAAACAAAAAAAAACAATAAACACTAGTACAAAAATAAGATTTAAGAACATAAATTTAAGAACGCCTCAGGAGGTGGCGTTCTTGAATGTCAGGCGGTGACATTTTTGTAATAAAAGTGTCACATACCAGAACGTCTTTTTTAAAGACGTTCTGGTATACTGGATATCCAGAACGTCGTTAAAAAGACATTCTGGTATATTAGATATCCAGAACGTCTTTAAAGATGACGTTCTCATATTTTAAATATCGAAAACGTCTTTAAAAAAGATTTTCTGGAAAGTATTATTCAGAACGCTTTTTAAAAGACGTTATCGTATGTCATATTATTTTTGTATTAAAATATACCCACAAAATCAATTTTCCTAATTAAAAAATTAATCTAAAAAATGAGAACCACACAATCTTTCTTCTCGCTTTCTTCTCGTCTGCTCCGCCGATTCAACCCTCTGCCACCGTTCCCAAAACCACCGACCATCATCTTCCAATCGCCACCACCTGCTGCATCATCAAACCCAGAATCTCTAATTCTCCCCGAATCTCCTCCGATTAAACCCCCACCATTCCAACAACCACTGACGACTGAACCTAAAATCGCCACCACAACCCGCCACCATCAAACTGAAATCGCTACCATCCCATCTGATGGAGAAGAATGAGCGCGAGTTGCGATGGCTACAGAGGCTGAGCCACGTCGGATCGATGCGGAGCCAGAAGTCCACCGGCGGAGAATCTCGTGATTTTTCCGACGGCACAGACTCGACGACGTGATACGATGACTTGGGTTCTTTTTTGTTTTAATTATTATTTTAGTTTTTTATATCAATGAGATATTTAATGATTTTCCCTTCTGCTGATCTACGAGCTGTTTTGCCTTTTCCATTTTGTCCTTTTGTGTATTCCGAATTTGGGAAATTTACAAGAATTTTTTTTGGATTTTGACGCTTACTAATATTAAACCCTAATTTTTGTTTTTGGGCATTTACGTTGTGCGTTTCTGTTGTATTTTGCTCTTTCTTGTGTAGTTATGATTTTTTTAATTTTTTTTTGGATTTGTTGTTGATGTAGTTGACGAGAGTTGTGCTAATGGAGGTTGAACCTCGGAGCGTAGTAATTGGATTAGCGATAATGATGTTGGGAGTGGTGTTTCCCGTTAGCTACATGATATTTCGTAATAAAAGAGTTCCTTCTTATTCCTCTTTCTCCAAACAGACGTATGTCTGCCTTTCTCATATTATTTTCTATTTATCTATATTTTCGTGTTTTCCATTATCAGTTGTAATCCGAAATCGGGTTTTATGATTTGTGCTGCATTTGTTTCTTGATTTTGGGTTTTGTTTTGTTTTGTTTTGTGGGGTTCAATAGCAAAAATTGGGTACTTGATCATTCGGTAACATAATTATACATACACCCTATCAGGCATATACATACACCCAACCCGGGGGGCAGTTATGCGAATAAAGATAGAAAGGGGGACGATAGTCTAGTAAATTATGTGGTGTACATTCTTATTTCGAGCTGTGGAATAGCTCATTCAAGTTGAGTCGGAGCGTATCTGAAAATTATGTATTAGACATATGATTTTGAGGGTATGTGATGCGTTTATGTGTGGGTTGATTCTAGCAGTGATGACTAATTGTGATAAGATTTAGAAAGTGACTTGAGCTTGAGTGGACATTGGTATTTTTTTATTTTTTCTTGCAGGAACAAGGTTTTGATATAGATGTTTGATTCAGGGGCCAGGTGGTGTGATTTGAAGGAATGATTGGAGAAAGAAGATTCCGAGATATCGACGAATTTCTATTACGTATTTTTCCATTTGAAGTCGTGTGATATAATATCATGGCTAAAAAACTGATATACTAACTGTTATCTTATTGATCTATGTTAAGTTTCTATTTTACTATGACATTCGCGCTGTCGCATATTTTTGCAATATCTTTGTCTTGCACGATGGCCAATGTTTGTTGCATGACTATCTCATCTGTGAGCTTATTTTCCGTTGAAGGTTCACAAATCTATTTTTATCCCATTTCTTGCACCGACTGGATTCAGGAAGAATTGTGACGTAATCATTCTTCTTGGTAGAAAACTTATTCAGTCAATTAGTCGTTCGTTGAGTGTGAGATCTATTTAGAAGTCACCTGTAGTTTAATCTTGTATGGTGGCCTGGATCCATATCGCATGGTTAATTTAATAATTTCGGCGACTTGACTTTGTTAATTGAACTTGATGGTATATAATTTGTTTGTGTTTGCAAATAGAGGTTGAAAATTGATTAAATTAAGAGTATTTGGTGGATAAACTGCACAAGTCTTTTATTTGTGTGTGGTATCAAAATCTGGTTAATTGAAGTAGAGCTGCAAATATAATATGTTTTTTGGAATCACTCCACAAGTTCTTCAGCTCAGTTTCTTATTATTCAGTGTTTATGGTCATATATCATCTTTTTTTTATTGTAATGGGTCATCTCCATTGGAGTGTTTTTTTCGCACGTTTGTGGGTGGCCATATTTTATAAATTATCTGTATATAATATCTTGTTAAATTAGGGTTTCACTTTCCAGTTCTGTTTTTCACTGGAATTGCTCACCTTTCAATCTACCCTTATCAATTTTTTTTCCGTATATGCTGAGATTCAAATTTGTTAATGTCAGAGTTATTCAGGGTAGTGTCCTGACTGGGCCAATCCCTGCTGGCATTGCTTCGCTAACCAGATTGACGACTCCGAGCCTCTCAATGTCGAGCGTGATTTTCCCTACCAAATCGAGCCTTCTCAGAATTCTCCTCCTCATCTTTACTCCATGGCGTTCGAATAGCGCGTCTGTGCCCCAGGTGCTGCCCCAGCTTGCGGGTGGCCTCTTATTCCTCTCCTTCATCGTCTGTGGTGATGGTGTCGAAAAGAGAGGATGAACTGAAGGAAATTAGGACCAAGTCAACAAAAGAGTTGAATGAATAAATAGTTGACCTTAAAGGAGATCTTTTCATGCTCCGCCTCAAGCGCTCAGCCAAAAATGAATTCAAATCTAGCGAGTTTCGCCTTATGCGCAAAAGGGTATTCTCTCTCTTTTTCAATTTTTGACTCTTTATTTATTTTATTTATCTTCGTGAGTTTTGAATGTGCATTTTCTGTGGTTTTTCAAAACTGGGAGTTTTCTTGGTGGTTTGGATTTTGATGGTGAAAGTTGTGAGAATGCCCGAAAGTTGAATGATCAATTGACTCTTTCTAAGGGGACTGGTGAATTTTAGGGTTCTTGATTTAATTGTTAAATTGGGAAGTAAAATGTTAAATGTTGTAGATCAAAACAATGTTGCCTTTGAAACATTATTCCAATCTGGAAATGTGACCTGAACAGGAGTTTAACTATTATGAAAGGATGTGTGAGCAATAAAATAAATTGTTGCTAAAATTTGGTATTGAGGTCTATTTTTCTACTTTAACATTGGTGGTTGATGAATGTATATGATGTAATATATGTTAGTAAAATGTGAATTAAATGCATTAGTTATATTGTTGATGGCTCTAACTTTTTCTGGCAGTTCGTAAGATGCATTTGCATGTTCTGGAAACTTGATCTTAGATGTCATATGGATATCAAACATTCAAACATATGGCAGGCAAATGCATACTGGCAGTTCACTTCTTAAAATAGAGGGAATGATAATATCAGAAGCTTGATGAAACTTTTTGGCTAGCTTATAAAACAT
The DNA here is from genome assembly GCA_014905375.1 of Phtheirospermum japonicum. Classification (NCBI taxonomy): domain Eukaryota; kingdom Viridiplantae; phylum Streptophyta; class Magnoliopsida; order Lamiales; family Orobanchaceae; genus Phtheirospermum; species Phtheirospermum japonicum. Next base: position 534,881 of record BMAC01000687.1, on the reverse strand, counting down.
GGGTGTTACTTGGTGTACCTTCTTTTCCTTTTTTTCTTCTCTTCGTGAATTTACTGTTACTAACTTAGGTAAACGTAAACCCTACTCGACAAACGTGACCTTGTGGTGCATGAGTTTTAAATAATCTAGAAGAATAGCTCCCCAAACAATGGTCAAGCACCGTGAATCTTAAGACCCATGTTAGGTGAGATCATCGAAACTAGCTAATCTTACTACTTTTCCTTTCTTCACATTTATTCTTGCTCACCTCAAGCAACACAGATCTATTATTACAGAAACATATCTATCTAGCTAGCTAGCATTAGGGATCTAGTTTTAGCTTCGCTAAATCCCTCTTTTGTCTGCATCCACTGTACATGTGCAAATAAAAAACTTTATTACTACATCAATTGCTTGCACCACTTTATTAACTTATTTCATTCAAGTAAGTAAAATTGCTCCATTTAATTTCTTGCAGGACAATTAAATCAAATATCATCATAAACTCTTTATATATATCCTCATGATCTATACGTTCTAGTTTTTATTTTATCATTTTTGTTGAGTTATTTTTCTCAATATTTCTTCTTCTTTTTTTAAAGTACATCTAACTAGGTTTTTTTTTTCTTTGGGTTCTATTTTCAAGAATACATAATATCTTGAAAGTAAGTGTTTGAGTGTAGTAGGTAGCAAGCAATAATGGAAGGAGGAGAAGCGACAAAGGAAGAGAAATTGCTGGTCGGATTTTGATTTCATCCAATTGATGAAGAGCTCATCACATGTTATCTGATGCACAAAGTTTCGGATGCCAATTTCACTGGTAATTACGTTCAAGGACGAATCTTTTACTTTTTTACTAGCTAGGGTTTTTCGACATATAACACAATCAAGCATGTTAAAGAGTTAGTTGGTTAGGATTTTTATTTCCAGAGAAAAATATATATAGAACTGTATGTTTTGACAGAGTTTTTGTTTGAATATGTAGATCAAACCCTAAGAAAAATATTGACAAATCCATCAATGAGTCAGAGGTTAATATTTTTGTTGATATATATAGATATATATTTTTATTTATTTCTGGATATTAATTAATTAAAGAGCTTAAAAGATTTCTCAACCAACCTTCAAAGTTTTCTAGTACGTAATATTTAACATCTACTAGCCTTGAAATAGTTTTTTTTATTAATCCTGTAAATTGGACTACATTGGACATAATTCAGTCCTCTAAGTAGCTTTTACATTTTGGTCTAGTATTTTATTTAAAAATTTTGACATTTAATTTAGTACGATTTTGATGGAAATTATGTATTCTACAAGAAATTGTTGGAACGAAAAACACACACTAGATTTTCAACAAATTACCACCTAAAGACATTGAAATCTCCAAATGCAATGTGTCAATTTTTCGTGCAACACCAAGATCTTCTAATATATTACATAATTTTGATTTGAATTTGATATATGACTTAATTCTAATTGAAGAAATGATTTTCAAATAGTCCAAATTGAAGGATAAAAAAAAGTTATTTGCCTTTTTACTAATAAACTTAATTTATTGATTATTTATAAGTTATATATATGTTTTCTAAAGTATGAAATATGTAAAACTCAGGGTTTATATACTAATTAACACTGGCGTAATAACATGCAAATGATATTATAGCCACTTAAGCCACACTATGCAATTGCTCTACACGATTGGTTCGACTAAAACCAATCGATCGTAGAGTACAAGTTCATATATAGAATTAATAATTAATATCTATTCCAGGGAAGGCGGAAATGGGAGAGAAAGAGTATTACTTTTTCAGCCTGCGGGATCGGAAATATCCGACTGGGGTGAGGAAAAACCGGGCCACCAACACGATATATTGGAAGACCACCAGAAAAGACAAGGAGATATACAACGGCAACACGTCGGAGCTGATTGGAATGAAGATGGTGTTTTACAAAGGAAGAGCTCCCAGAGGTGAAAAATCTAACTGGGTCATGCATGAATATCGCATTCATTCCAAATCCGGATTTAAAAACACCAAGGTACGTACGTTCATTTTGTACGTACCTAATCATTGACTAATAGTAATTAATTTTGAACTCTTGCATGCATGGTTTTCTATTTCTTTTCCCTTTAGTTTGTTTTTACTTGAATTTTATGCTGCAGTGATATATGATTGCACTAAATACAAGCATGGTAATAACGTTTTTTCTGTCCACGTAAAATGATAGGGTCATTTAAGGGTGTTGATATTCACACGCAAAATACTAAAGCTCACACACTGTACTAATATTATAATAATAACATAATTTTTAAAAAGTAAATACTACCATAATTAACCCTCTAAATATACGCAATTTTAAATTTTAAAATTTTAAATGTGCAACTACAGGAAGATATAAGCAATTCGATCACAATTGGTGTAGCGGACGAACATGTTGGATTAGTCGTTGGGCGTGGTGGAAGGGTTATTATGGAGATAAGTCAGGTGGGTATGCAGGTTTTCATTTATATATTATTTATTAATTATTATTATTATTATTTATTTATTTTTCAATTTTCATTTTTTATTTTTTCTCGTCTGGTTGGTTGCTAACTATGTGCTTCTCTGCCATGCAGCTTAGTGGAGCTAGGATAAAGATCTCTGACAGGGGTGATTTTATTTCTGGGACATCGAATAGGTAAAGAACATATGAAAAAATGGCATGTGGCATTTTCAACATTTTTAGGGAATACGTAATAGGAACCAAAGTCTTTATATTCACATATATTGTTTAAACCTATGTGTTATACTAAAAACCATAAATTTGGACAATCACATTTATGTACAAATGAAAGCATGCTTAGTTATTTTCAGCATCTGGAAATTATGTTTTATAAAAACTCTAGGCCCTCGAGATATGAAGTATTTTCTGGAATTTTCCACATTGTGTGTTTGAAATTTTTTTTTTTCTACTGACTCATTCTTTTGTTAGTGTTAGGTCTTGATCGGTGCTTCTCCTTGATTATATTTCTTGTTTCTGTTGCCTCGTTGATATTATGCAAATTCAAAAGGTGTGAAAGTATACAATGCTGCAGTGGCTGCCACGGTTGATGGCCAAAAATTTGGAAGAGAAGGCGATGACAAACTTAAAATGCATAAGCAGTCCTATTGTTTTTTAGAATATGCACAGGTTCTCAACTCCTGATATCTTCAATAATTGTGATGTATTTGTGATTGTCCTATTTTTATGAATTTAATGAATTTGATGTATTTGTTTGCACCTGCTTTCATTTAATTTTTTTAAAATTTTTTACTACTTTCTATAACGGTTATTCAAAAACCCATTCCAGAAAGTATAATTTCCAGAACGCCTGTTTTCGAGACGTTCTGGAAAGTATACTTTCCATAACGCCTGTTTTTCAAGGCGTTTTAGAAAGTATACTTTCGAGAACGCCTTAAAAAGGGATGTTCTGGAAAGTACGCTTTCTAGAACGTCTTAATGAAGGATGTTCTGTAAAGTTATTTTCCAGAACGGGCGAAACTGGTAAAACTGACTTTCTAGAACGGCTGAAATATTTTTCAGAACGTCTCTGAAAACCGTTCTTGAAAGTCTGATAATCAAGAACGGCTCAGCAGGGCGTTCTTGATTGTCAGACTTTCAAGAACAGCTCCATACAGAATTCCTCAGCAGGGCGTTGTTAATTTGCAGAAACAGGCGTTCTTGAAAGCTTTTTATGCACTAGTGAAATATCAAAACAAAAAACCCTAGCCCTCTTTTCGTCATCCTTAATTTACCCTCACTTGTTTAGATTTTTGGATTCAGCGAGCGCCGAGGGCGGTGAACCAGCAGCGGCGGCGGTGAACCAGCAGCGGTGGTTGTGGGATGACGTATTAGAGTTGACCATGGGCGCGCAAGATAGGGGTACTGACCCCCTAATTTTGGCCACGGAGCTGCCCTCGAGCCTCTTTGCCGCCAGAGTTTCCATGCCATCGGTCGAGGTGGCGGAGATCCTCGTTTCCATGGTTTTAATTTTTATTTATATTTTTCTTTTCAATATATATTATTGATTTATTGTAAACACTATAACTATATAACTGATTTTCTGAATTTCCTGCAAAGATAATTATGGCACAAATTTCTTTTTAATAATAGTTTGTTAAGCACCAGGGTATTTTCCAACAGAGAGTCACTATTGTTTGATTCAACACGGAAAATTAAATTACTGATTTATATGATGAAAATTTCATTCCTTTTGTTGGATAGACACTTAGATGATGGCATTGCAGCCCCAACCGGACGAAACATTGTGTTGGTTCAAGCTGCCAGAGGGATTATTGCTGGTGCAACTTCATCCTGTGTAACAACCCCACTGGACACTATAAAAACCCATTTGCAGGTAAGGCTACTTCTCTTATTCTTTATCATATATTGGTTTTTCCATATATACTTTTGCAGTTATATCAAATGATTCATTTCTCTCTCTATTTTTTTAAATGTTTAAGCTACCAAATCAGAGACCGTTTTTATTTTATGCGGTTGTGAAGAATTTCTGCTTTTATTGTGCCTGCACGTTAGTTAGTGTCTCGACATCTTAGTTAAGTAAAATACATATATATCGAAAAAAAAAACACTTGAGTATAAATTCTTACTGCTTAGAACGCTTTGAAACTGCCTTTGATCCTCAACATGATTAGATTGATGGTCAAATTTCACTCGTAGCTAATAAATTTCAAGATAAGAAAATAAAAAAAAGGCTAAACTAAAATGGTCAAATTTCACTCGTAGCCGCAACTGACATTTGAAAATTATGAAAAGAGTAGCTGCAAAAATGAAAAGATGACTTACATAATATTGATAGTGGTCCACATTTGTTTCTCTATAACAAGTCGCACCTTAATTGGGAGTGTTTGCGACGGTCTAAGGTGAATTTTTTAATCCAGAAAGAAGATTGGGGTTTTTTTAGTAATTATGCTAAACTTGTTGTGATCTTATTGTGGTGATTGCGATCGTGGCGGCGCTTGGTGGCGAAGGGTTGGTGGCAGGCGGCGAAGAGGCGGTGGAAGCGTTCGGAGAGAATGTCATGTAAATCGTTTTCATAATTAATCATCAATAAAATATAAATGAGTCCTAGATCTTGAACTTCATGATTTTCACAATTAATTATAAAATAATAATATGACTAACCGTGAGCAGCCATGTTCTTCTGAATTGTTCTGCCCACTGATTGTTGAACGTCTGATTATTGAATATATCTTATTTCTCTCTCTTGCCGTTCTTAATTTCAGTCAGTAATTTTTCGTGAATTGATAGATAATGAAAACTGAGAAAAACTTGTTACGGAGGAGAGAGGACCAAATATCTTTTAATATAACTTTTATCTGTAAAGGCGGTTATTGCAGAACTGTCACACGGTCTATCAACGTGTGCGTAGTTGGTGAAAAACTAACTCTTTTATTAACCAATGATATATTATTAAAACTTATCTATTAAATTATTAATTATATAAACCATTAATTAGATATTAAAACTAATTAACTAATATCTAAATTATATTTATATGGCACAGGCCACATATATCTAACATTCTCCCACTTGGCCGAGTGACAGAATATACATTCATGTTTTAAAAATTAATCATAATGTGCGTATCATAATGATAAGTTTTAATTTCATTGGTCGATTCATAATTCATTATTAAGTATATACTAATATGAGTCACGGCGGTTCTATGTCAATTACCCGGCATAGTTCCTTCCATGTACCACAATATTAGTTTTCTACTTAAATTCTCATAAACGTAAAATCAATAATGGTCCACATTTATGTCTAATAATAGACAAAATCCTGTTAAAGTTGTGTCATCAGTTATGTATACATTAATGACAAACAGGATATCAATTAATTTCAGAAACAATACATAAAAGAGCTCAAAGTGTCAAATATATAAAGCATAGAATCATTAGGTTACATTAACAATCCCCATTCTTCCGACATGTTCAATAAATGCCTTTGGGGACAATCCTTTGGTCAAAGGATCTGCAATCATGAGATTGGTGCTAATATGCTCGATTGACATCTTTTATTTTCGAACTTCTTCTTTAACGACAAGGTATTTTAATTCCATATGTCTAGCACCTTTTGAATACTTGTCGTGTTTAGAGAAGAAAACTGCTGCGGAATTATCACAATAAACTCTCAGCGGCTTGGCAATACTGTCGACTATTCCAAGTCCTGAGATGAAATTCCGCAACCAATTTACTTGAAGTGAGGCTTCAAAGCATGCCATAAATTCAGCTTCCATAGTGGATGCAGCAATGACAGACTGCTTCACACTTTTCCATGATATTGGTCCCCCAGCTAATAGGAACACATAACCTGATGTGGACTTTCTCGTGTCAACACATCCGGCATGATCTGAACTTGAATAACCAATCACCTCTAAACGATCAGACCTACGATAAGTAAGCATGTGATCTTTTGTCCCTTGCAAGTACCTCAATACTTTCTTTGCAGCTATCCAGTGATCTTTTCCTGGATTGCTTTGATAACGACCAAGCATTCCAACAGCAAAACTGATATCTGGCCTCGTACAAGTCTGTGCATAAATTAAGCTCCCAACAATTGATGCATAAGGAATATCTTTCATTTGCTTACGTTCCAATTCATTCTTTGGAAATTGCATAAGACTAAACTTATCTCCCTTCTGAATTGGAACAATACTTGATGAGCACTTTTCCATTCTAAATCTCTCTAAAACTTTGTTAATCAACAATCCTTGTGATCTATCCCGAAATATTTCTATTCCGATCACATAAGTTTCCTCACCCATATCTTTCATTTCAAAAATTTTCGAGAGAAATTTCTTGGTGTCATACATCAAACCAAGATCATTCGTTGCAAGCACGATGCCATCAACATACAGAATCAAAATAATAAACTTGCTCCCACTGACTTTCAGATAAATACATCGATCAACAATGTTTTCTTCAAATCCAAAAGAAGTGATGGTATCATTGAACTTAAGATACCATTGACGGGAAGCTTGTTTAAGTCCGTATATCGATTTCTTAAGTTTACACATCATACGTTCTTTTCCTTGTATGGAGAAACCCTCGGGTTGATCCATATAAACTTCTTCATCCAAATTACCATTCAGAAAGGCTGTTTTCACATCCATTTGATGTAACTCCAAATCATAATGAGCCACCAAATCCATAATAATTCTAAAAGAATCTTTCTTAGAAACCGGTGAAAAGGTCTCATTATAATCAATACCAGTTTTCTGAGTAAAACCCTTTGCAACAAGTCTGGCCTTATGTCGTTCGATATTGCCATTAGAGTCGCGTTTGGTCTTAAAGACCCATTTACACCCGACTCTTTTAGAACCTTCTGGCATTTCAACAAGGTCCCAAACTTCATTTTGTTCCATAGATTTCAACTCATCTTTCATGGCATCTAACCATTTTATAGAATTATCACTTTCCATGGCATGTGAAAATGAAACTGGATCATCATCAACTCCTAAGTCACATTCTGACACATGAAGATAAACCACATATTCATCTGAAATAGCAGATCTCCTTTGTCTTTGACACCTACGTAATCGTATTTCATGTGGTTCATTTATTTCAAGTTCATTATCATTATTGTGAGTTTCATGGTCATTAATGTGTTGTTCTTGCCCAATATTAGGTTGTTCAACAATGGGAGGAACAACAACTTTACAAGGAGTTATGGGCAAAGGAACTTGCACCCTAACTTCTTGAATATCCACATTTCGTGGTTCTTGGCTCCCACTAATCTCACAATTCTCAATGAACCTAGCATTTCCAGTTTCGATAATTCTTGTACTATGATCAGGACAGTAAAACTTATACCCTTTAGACTTTTCAGGATAGCCAATGAAAAAACCACTGATTGTTATTGGATCCAATTTCTTTTCTTGTGGATTGTAAGCTCTTACTTCTGCCGGGAAACCCCAAACATGCAGGTGCCTTAAACTAGGTTTCCTACCAGTCCACAGTTCAAAAGGAGTCTTAGGAACTGCCTTACTAGGAATCCTATTTAACAAGTACACGGCAGTTTTAAGAGCGTGCATCCACAATGATATGGGTAATGAAGAATTACTTAACATACTCCTAACCATATCCAAGAGAGTACGATTACTTCTTTCTGCTATACCATTCTGTTGTGGTGTACCTGGCATAGTATATTGAGCACATATACCACGCTTTTCAAGGAATTTGGCAAACGGGCCTGGACATTGAAGATTCATTATATTTTCCATAAAATTCACCACCTCTATCAGATCTAATAATCTTCACTTTTCTATCTAGCTGTCTTTCAACCTCAGTAATAAATACCTCGAGGGCATCTACTGACTGAGACTTTTCATTTAATAGATAGATATAACCATAACGTGAAAAATCATCGATAAAAGTGATCAAATATCTTTCTTTTTCGAAAGAGGAAACATCAAAAGGCCCGCAGATATCGGTGTGTATTATTTCAAGAAGCTGTGTGCTTCTAGTGGCTCCTTTATTTGTGTGTTTTGTTTGTTTTCCCTTAATACAATTCACACAAATGTCAAGATTGGTAAAATTCAAATTTGGAAGGATTTCGTTCTTTACCAATCTTTTCATTCGTTCTTTGGAAATATGCCCCAAACGTTTATGCTACAAGAAAGCAGAATTTTCATTCACTAAACCACGTTTAGTTCCAACATTATGATGCAGGGTTAAAAGAGTTTCAGCAAAATTATTATCGAGCTTAAGTTTATAAAGACCATCATTAAGGACACCAGAACCAATAAAAAGATTTTATTTAAACAAATTAAAACATGCATTCTCAAATTTAAAGGAATATCCAACAGAATCAAGTCTTGAAAGAGAAACCAAATTACGAGAAACGGAAGGTACATAAAGAGTTTGAAAAAAATCTAAATGGTGTCCGGAATCTAAAATAAGACGATAAGTTCCAATAGCTTCAACTGGAGCTTTGACTCGATTTCCCATGTACACATACTTTTCATTTGTATTTGTGATTCGGGTCGTAAGGAATCCCTGCATCGTATTAGAAACATGAGTGGTGCAGCCGGAATCAAGCCACCAGGTATTATGAGGAACTTCAACTAAATTTGATTCGAAACATACGAAAGCTTTAAGCATACCTTTCTTTTCGAACCATGCCTTACGTTTCAGGAAATCCCTTTGGAAGTGTCCTGGTTTTCCACAGAAATGACACTTGAGATCATTATGTTCCTTTTTCTAGATTTTGACAGATGACTCATTCACTTTCAATGGTCCATGCTTGCCCTTTCCTTTCTTTCTTCCGACTTTCTTACCAGCTCCATGATTGGTAACGAGATGAATGGAATGATTTCCCTAATTCTTAATCCGTGTTTCCTCCTGAACTAACATACTGTGAAGTTCATTCACATTCCATTTGTCTTTCATGGTGTTATAGTTCATTTGGAAAGGACCATACTCAGAAGGCAGTGAATTCAAAATGAACTGCACAAGGAAGTTATCATCCACAGTCATCCCTAAGGACTTAAGTCTTGCTGAAATGTTCGTCATTTCAATGACGTGCTCATGCATGCTACGAAAACCATCAAACTTCATGGTAGTTAAAGTAGCCATTAATGTCCCAGCAAGAGACTTATCAGCAGTTTGGGAGCGTTCTCCCACTGATTTCATGAATTCCTTAGCATTTTCATTTTGAGGGAGAGTGGACTTGATGTTGTTTGCTAGACTCATTCGCATAAGCATAAGACTTAGTCTGTTCGATCTTTCCCAAGCATTATGGATAGATATTTCAGTGTCGCTGCTAGTATTAGTAATAGCAGCAGGCTTTTCAACTTGAAGTGCTAAGTCAAGATCCAAAACACCTAGGTGAAATTGGATTTGCTCGCACCATTCGGAATAGTTAAGCCCGTTAAACATAGGAACAGACGAAGCATGCGAAAGAAGAGAAGCATGAATAGGTACTGCAATTAGAAGAGTTGATTGATACATTAACGCTTTGATATTACATAATTCGGATTCGAGAATAGAGACAATAAATGTACATTGAAGTTCTCATTTGGGCGATCCAACAATGTACTACATTAAACATAATTGATGCTAAAGGCTAAATATTCTAAATGATAATTGGTATTAAAAATATTTCAATTAAATATGTTCGCCATCTTTGGATATGCTAACACATCTAATAAAATATTTCAGTTAACCACAATAATGTTCTTGATCATAAATATAATTGATCTACCTTTGGGTTGATCCTTAAATACTCTATAATCAATAAACGTCAATATACCCAATATTATATCATAATGTCATTTCGATTATAGCATCAAATAATTATGGGTAATTGAATTTTCATTTAATTTGACATTTATAATAAAATTTCTAATTTGGCCACTTTGATGACTAACAAATTATTCATAATATATAAGTCAAGTTAAATAATAAATATTATGAATTAGATAACTTCATAGTTAAGCCACTTTGATGGCTAACTAAATCATCTATTAAAAAAAACTTCAAATACACACAATAATATTTGAAATTCAATTCAGTCATAATCCATTCATAGTTGTTTGGCATAAATAGATTACAGATAATTCATCAATAAAGAAAACATGATCACATAATCGGGAATAGATAAACATGATGAACTCATAAAATAAGACTTTTATCCATACAAAATTAATACATTAGGAAATAAAGTGAATATTATTCATGCCAGAACAAACGTGGTCATCCGTAATTATTGTTCACAATTATTATTAATAACTTGAACATCGATTATTGGGACAGAAAACCCATGAACACAGAGTTATCAAACGCATATAATTATCCAGCAATTTGAGCGCAATTTGAGCGTGGTTAGATATCAAAACTCATGACATATGTACAGCGAATATATAACATATATCAAAACCCATAAACAACATATATCAACATATGCAAAACATAAAACATGATCAGTGAGCATATATCTATTTAGGTAATTTGACCACGGATTATAATGGGCAGATATCAACATACGCAAAATACAAAAGAGAAATAATACGCATACATAAATCGAAAAATCATACCACATGTAAATCGTTTTCATAATTAATCATCAATAAAACATAAATGAGTCCCAGATCTTGAACTTCATGATTTTCACAATTAATTATAAAATAATATGACTAACCGTGAGCAGCCATGTTCTTGTGAATTGTTCTGCCCACTGATTTTTGAACGTCTGATTATTGAATATATCTGATTTCCCTCTCTTGCCGTTCTTAATTTCAGTCTGTAATTTTGCTTGAATTGATAGATAATGAAAACTGAGAAAAACTTGTTACGGCGGAGATAGGACCAAATATCTTTTAATATAACTTTTACCTGCAAATGCGGTTATTGCAGAACTGTCACACGATCTATCAACGTGTGCGTAGTTGGTGAAAAACCAACTCTTTTATTAACCAATGATATATTATTAAAACTTATCTATTAAATTATTAATTATATAAACTATTAATTAGATATTAAAACTAATTAATTAATATCTAAATTATATATATATGGCACAAGCCACATATATCTAACATGTCAATGTTGGGAAAGTTGTGGGCTTCGATGATTTTGAAGTCGAGGTCCCCATGGAGGTACACTAAGTTCCCCGGTACCATGAATTATTTCAATTTATTATTTTTGGTTCTTGATCTGTTTTTCTTGGTTGATATACAATATTCTTGATTTTGTATAATGGATATCATGTGCCTCATATATTTTTGGATTAATCATAAAAATATTCTTAAGTTTAGTTTATTTAAAAAAATAAACTCAATTATCTTTCAAAGTCAAAAACACCCCAATATATTTGTTATATAAATATACAAATGTCAAATTGGTGTTTGTAACGTTTCAGGGAGTAATTCTAATGTCCGAAGATAACAATAGTTTTAACTTAACCCTAGTTTATTTTTACTGTATTTCTATTACACTATAGGATTTAGGACTATTTATTTTGAAAATCCTAATTAGCTCTAGTTAGTCGTTAGAAAGAAGTGGATGAAATTGAAATATTGATGAACTTGTCTAATTGACTTTCAACTTTACTTTGTCCTATATTAGGTATGGCGGTAATTGGATGTGCGGGTTTTGTGCTGAGGCTGTGAAAGATAAAATCTTGCGTTGCCAAAAGCTTATAAGCCTTGACGAAGCCATGGCCCAACATTAGAGCTTCTGTAGTAAGTTCCGGGCCTTGGGCCCACCGCAAGATCCTACCATGCATTTGATTCGGGCCATGAGACGGCTTTTGAGCAGGAGCTTGGAAAGCTCGAAATGTCTAAGGTCAATGTTAACATAAAGAGTTTGTTTTTGTTATGTGTACGGTAAATGCTTTACTATCATCCTCTAAATCATTGAGTTTAGGACATCATTAGTTGATTTGGCATTGTAATTATGTTTTAGATGGTACATAAGAGATTAAGTGGTTCATGTCTCTCGTAAATTTAATAGAAAATTTGGTTTATTTTTATTGAGAGTATTAGAGTTTTTTATAATTGTATTTGTATTTTCATTTATTTTTTTCTTTAATTTTTTTACTACTTTTTAAAAGGTATTTTCAAGAACCGTCATAAATTGTCTGTTCTGGAAAACAGACTTTATACTGTCTCCAGAAAGTTTGGTCCGATCGGTCTATCACTCCATCCGGTCGGATGGTCCTGTGCGCAGAAATAATTTTCTTTTTTTTTTTAAATGGTTTGTTGAATCTCGGGCCTTGGTCGTCGAGGTACCTTGCATACACAACACTCAATATACAAGATTAAACGTACCGGCGGGAAATAGCAAAAACAAACACAACAAAAAATCACAATTAATCATTAAACACAAACAAAATAATTTACGACACAAACAAGGCGACAAAGAGCAAACACAAAAATTACAACCTTTAGTCTTCCCGGATAACAGCGCCAAATTTTGGGCCGGTCATTTTGTTCCTTTTAAAATTAAAATCTAGTTAAACAGTGCGTTTCTACTTTGAAAAGGCTTTAGTTCGCCCGCAAGAGAACGGAGTCACCGTGGACTGGCAAGTTAACTCGAGTCGATTCTCTCGATGAAGGCTAATCGGATATAATTTTTATGAGCGAGAAAATAATAATAAGCTAATCTAAACACGCGGACAAAAGTTTTTTTTTGTCATTTGTAATAATTAAAATGATGATTTAAACTATGAGCAATTTAATACTAATCTTGCAAAGAGAGCGTCCATCTCTATGCAAGAACTTAACTACAGTTTATAAGAGTTTTAACGATGAATTCTAAAATAAAATTGAAAACCTTTATTAAAAGATTAATAAAACGGGGTTCTAGGGCCTTGGAATCATCACCACGACCACTTGAGAATTTCATAGAACACTTAGTCTACGAGTTGGGGTTGTCAATCCCAACGTATAGATTAAACTCCTGATAATTCCTAGAGATGGTTCTAAATGATTCCAGGAACTACACCTGTAAATTATAATTAGAAACCATCGACAAATCCAATATCAAAACCCCTAAACAAGAATTAATCATGATTGAACAATAAAGTAACAATAGTGAACAACTAACATACATGAACAATTAAAATAAAACCGAACAAAAGAGCATCACTAACAAGTGCAATAATTCATCGTAAAACTTAACTACCAATCATAAGAGCATCAAAATCCAACGAACAACACATATTCAATAGAAACATGAATTGGAATAGTAAAATAAGGGGAAAATTGAAAGCTTACTAATGGAAATAGAAATTGCGAATGTTTAAACTAAGAATCGCACGAATCAACACTAATTTAAGTCCAATGTTCGAGCAACGATTAACGATCTACAATCTACCAAATTCAGAAAGATAAAGTTTAAATCTGGAAAGCGGGAAGATAAAATTAAGGGAAACTCAACAACTCTCCTGGGTTGTCATCCCCAAGAGGTTCGAGAAGAGGGTTCGCATTCCGGTCTGTCATGAACCGGACGGTGGATAATTGGTCCAAGAATGAATTCTGAATGTGGCTGAGTTCTTGGCCTTCATATCCCCTTTCGTAACTGAGAATCTCTTCAAATTTTGATTTTGTAACACTTGACACTGGGTAACCCAGCGTGGACGACATACTCAGTGTCATTTGGTCGGAAGTCAGACCATCCGACCGGATGTGAGCCCAGTAGGAAACTTCCAACCGGACATTAGGTTTATCCGACCGAATGTGAGTATGCTCAATCTACCAACTTATACAAAAACTAACAAAAAATTTAACTAAAACACTAGCCAAATATATACCAAAATCATGACAAATACGTGCGAATCAACCACCCCATGCTTTATTGGTTTGTTCGTGCTCAAACAAACGAAAGAATCAAAACCACGTAAGCATGAAAGTAGCCACATCAAAGAGTCATGTTGTGCATACAATGTAGTTTTGCATATATAAACACTTTTGTCGAAAACTCTTAAGCTAAGCTCGTGTTACCTTTTCACCTTGAAATCGAAAGAATGCGTCATCTCAAAAGGGAAATATATTATGGTGCACTCATTCGCTCGTGTTTTTAAAAGGTAAGTGTATACGCTCGGATCAACATAAACATGCATTCAACGACTCGTGAAAGACTCCCATATCGCATATGTGTGCACATTTAATCAAGAATTGGATTAGGACTTTTTAGGGTTGTAATGTAGGCTCTTTGGTAAGGTATGTCATACGTAAAGATGTGTGGCTAACTTGCGAACAAACACAAACAATAACTCAATCAAACATTCTTAAGCATAGAACATAGTTTGCTTCTCAATCCTCCCAAAGCAACCATGTACCATTATTTTTAGCCTTTTATAACTAAGTCTATTTCTAACCCCAAAACCCAAACTAACAATACTCACTTGCCTTTTTTTCCAAAAAAAAAAAAGTCTTTATTCTTAACAACTAGATGTCGTAAAGAACTTAAAACCCTTAATTTCCTCTTCTTCTTTTTTTTTCTTTTTTTTTATATACTCCACTAATTTCCACCCTACAATCGTCAATCTCAATAGACCAATAATAAATAAACTCTCATCTCACAAACTTAAATGGAATAAGAGTTATGATTATGCTCGTGGATAACAAAGAGACAGAATAAAGGCTCGAGAGGCTCATTGGGAATTATAGTGGTTTTTATATATTTTTTTATTTTAATAGGCCGGAATTGGGTTTCATATGTGCCTGTCATCATTTTCAAAAAAAAAATACACACATGCGACTTTAGAGGCTTCCCAAAACACTTATCGAATCACAACATGAAATGTTGATAAACACAAAAGGCTTTTTACAAAAGTTTTATTCAAACTTCTGAAAACAAGGTGATCGAGTTTTAAGAGCTTCGAAAAATTTCTAACGACTAAGTGTTGTTTTAAATAAATATATATAAGTAGGTTTTGAAAAATTCTACACTAAACAAGCTCAAAAGACTCTAACGACAGGTCACACAATACATGATTTCGACTAGTCAGTACAAACACAAATAAGCATGGAAATGAGTTCAACGTACGGTGTCACAAACAAAGACTCAAACAGAACCATTCGACCAAAACAACTATGCATGCATAATACGACTATCCCCTCCCACAAACAAAAGTAAGCAATGTCCGCATTGCTATTATACATATCAATACAAGGAAAAAGGAAAACATCGAATCAATTATCATGCGAATAGTTAGTCGAATGGTTATACATAACACATAACAGAATAATCACTAAAAATAAAAAATGAGATTTGGGATACAATGTGATGCAATAATGGGGCTCGCGCCCACCTAAAGGTCCATGCCGTATGGATGGGAAGATGGAACTCTGCAAATGGGGCGACAGTTTCAAGTAAGTCTACTGCCTCCATTCAACCAGTTACTTCCACACATCCGAAAGGTTCTCCAGAAGATTTTGTCCGGCCAGAACCTTCCACCAATCAGGCCGGATGGTTCTCCAGAAGATTTTTTTTTCGGTCGGACCATTATTTTAATCCGGTCGGATGGTTTCTTCAGGGAGGGAATCCGATCGGTTTTCTTTCCAATCCGACCGAATTATCTGGAAATGCTGAATTTTGTCACTCCCTGCACACTTAGCAAACCATTATCCAATTTATCCAACTCCATCTTATCACACCCAAAAATATGTACAAAAATAAAATAAGAAAAATAAAAATGAAAATAAACAAAACTATGGACAAAAATAATGAAAACTTTGGTAACCTCCCAAGAAGTGCTACTTTTAACGTCTTTTGCTCGCCGACTTATAAAAGTGACGTTATCCAGGATCCAGAAACAAATGACGATCGTGCCACGCTGATTAGAGTAGGTTTGTCTTTATTTTTATTAGCTTTTTAGTACGTTTTTCTATTTGTTTTTAGTATAAGTTGGATGATTTAAGCTTAATTTTGTATTTTTATAGTTCCAGCTTATTTTACCGTATTTTGATCATAATTGATGCAATTAGGTGATATTTCATTGTTTTTCACCTTACAACTAAGTAACCGGAAGAGTTCAGTACGTAAATAGATGTGTTCGATGTTCAAAAGTAGAGAACGAGCTTTCCGTTGAATGAGTAGCAGGAAAATCGAGAAATGAGATTGAGCCTCAGTAGCTACGTCGACGCGAGTCCTGCCCACGATGATTGACGCTCAGTCGATGCTCAGTCGACGCAACTCTCTGTTGCGTCGATGCATGACAGCGTCAGTCGACGCCCCCGCCCAGTCGACACGAGTAACTGATTAGAGTAGATTTGTTCTTATTTTTATTAGCTTTTTAGTTCGTTTTTCTATTTGTTTTTGGTATAAGTTGGACGATTTAAGCATAATTCTGTATTTTTATAGTTCTGACTTATTTTACCGTATTTTATTCGTAATTGATGCAAATAGGTGATATTTCATTGTTTTCACCTTACAACTAAGTAACCGGAAGAGTTCAGCACGTAATAGACCAAGTTCGATGTTCAAAAATAGGAGAACGAGCTTTTCGGCGAAACGAATAGCAAAAGATCGAGAGACGGAGACAGACGCTCTGTCGCGTCGACTGACGCAACCGTCGATGCTCCGTCAATGAGAGCCATGATCTGCGTCAGTCGACGCAGGGCCGACGCAACTCGCTGAAGCGTCGACTGAAGGAGCGTCAGTCGACGCACCGTCGACGCAACTTGCTGAAGCATCGACTGAAGGAGCTTCAGTCGACGCACGGTCGATGCAATTCTCTGAAGCGTCGATGCAAGCCCGTGTCAGTCGATGCACCGTCGACGCGACGGCCCAGAATCCGGATTTTAGGGCTTCTTGTGCGCCAAGACTTGCAATATCTATATAAACCCTCTATATTTCGGAATTTCGAGAGGAGAGACACCAGAGACACATAATACACGACCTCCTAGGGTATTTTAGTTTATAATAACAATAATCCTACATCTTATAACGAGATTTGAAGATGGAGATCAAGGATCGAAGAACAACGCGTCCAAAACATCGAATTCGCATTCGGGATTCAATCTTCGCCCAATATCGACGTGCAACTCCAGAATAGCTGGAGCTCTTTACTTCTTTCATTAGTTCCAGTAAGTTCTCTAAACTCTTAGTTAGTTACGTAGTTAATTTTCTAGTTAACTGCTTGATTTATTTCTTAGTTGATGCTAGAACTAGTTTAATTAGTTTAATCGTTTTATGATTGGATATTGGTTTAATCTAGTTTATTTATGCACCTTGATTTATGCTTAATTATTCGTTCTTGGATTCGTATGATGCGATTGCTTAAGAGTAGTTATTATATTTATGCTTTAGATTCGTTTCTATTGATTCTTAGTTCTTGAGTTCACGTAGTTTAATTATTGCTCTTAGTTGATAATTTAGTTAGAATAATTAGTTTAAATAGCTTTAGTTTAATTATTTCTTAAGTTATAATGATCAACCCAATATCTTTTAAAACCACAATTGTACATATATTTTACTTTAGTTTCTAAATTGAGAAAAAAAACTGAAAGACCAAACAGTTGTTTCTTCGAGAGATACGACTCGAGTCAAACTTATCACCCTACAGTTACCCTGTACTCTTGAGAGCAAACAACGTGCTTTTAAATTAATTTATTTAAAATGGGGTGCACAAAAGTTTGGATCATCGACGCCGAGAGCCAGCCCGCGTCGATCGACGCGACGTTGACGTGACTGCCAGAAATTCGTTTTTAGGGTTTCTTGTGCGCCAAGACATGCTATATCTCTATATACCCTTCGTATTTCGGATTTTTGAGAGACACACGATATCCTAGGGTTTTTAGGCTTAGAATAAACATAATTCCACATCTCATAACGAGATTTGAAGAACGAGATCAAGGATCGAAGAATGACGAGTCCGAAACTTCAAATTCACGTTCGGGATTCAATCTTCGCCCAAGATCAACGTTCAACTCCGGAATAGCTGGATATTTTCATTGCTTTTACTAGTTCCAATAAATATTGTAAACACTTAGTTAATTTCGTAGTTAATTTTCTAGTTAATTGCTTAGTAAAATTCTTATTTAATTCTAGAACTAGTTTAATTAGTTTAATCATTTCATGCTTAGATATTGGATTTATTTAGTTTATTTATGGGAGTTGATTTATGCTTAATTATTCGTTTTTAGATTCGTATGATACAATTGCTTCATGGTAGTTTCTTATATTCAAGTTCTTAGATTTGTTAATTAGATTTAAGTCTTCGTAGTATTTTATTGTTAATTCAATTATTGCTCGTAGTTGATAATATAATTTAGAATAATTAGTTTAATTATCCTTAGTTTAATTATTGCTTTAGCTATAATGATCAATTGAAAATCTTTTAAAACCCCAAATGTACATGTATTTTATTCTAGTTTGTAAACTGAG
The DNA here is from genome assembly GCA_014905375.1 of Phtheirospermum japonicum. Lineage (NCBI taxonomy): Eukaryota > Viridiplantae > Streptophyta > Magnoliopsida > Lamiales > Orobanchaceae > Phtheirospermum > Phtheirospermum japonicum. The sequence goes on along the minus strand of BMAC01000687.1, from coordinate 516,024 downwards.
AAAAATATCCAAAAGACCGAATAGTTGTTTCCTCGTGAGATTCGACTCGAGTTAAACTCATCACCCTACAAGTTCCTCGTACTCTAGCGAGCAAACTTACGTGTTTTAATTTAAATATCTATAATTGGGGTGCACAAAAGTTTGGTTCAAAATTTTGGCGCCGTTGCCGGGGATGCAACGAGTAGGATTCAAGGATATTTTTCATTTTATTTTCTTGTTAAGTTATTATTTTCTTTTTACTTATGCACTTGTATTTGATTTTTGCCACTTGGTACGTTGATTTGTTGTTAAGTATATGCAAGGTAGATGATCACTTCAACACGATCTTGCACCATTCATTGACAACATCCATCATTCAAATCAACCTAGACCAAGACCCCTTTGTTGTAAATTGGATTAATTCTAATTAAATGGTACAGAGATAATTCATGTTAATGAATTGTATAGGATTATTCTACGTGTCGTGTAGATAATCGTAGCATTTTTAATTTCTCAAATCCATTTATTGGTAAGTGAGAAATGATGCTTGGAAGTTGAACGGTTTGCTTTAATGCTTTATCGGTTATCCCACATTGAATGTTAGTCAATGTGGAAGAGAGTTTAAAAATGATTACATTTCTTTAATGTACATCAAGTGGGCCAGAGAGTGTTATGGGCTTTGTGTAAACGAAGTTCACGCAGGCTCTTGGACTTGGGTTCGTCAGTCCACCTTCGGCGAAGCCGAAGGCGGAGGCGAGCGGATCCGAGCCCGGTCCCGGACCTCGGTCCTCGGTCCTGGGCTCTGGGACTTGGGACTTGGGACTTGGGTCTGGTTCAACCATGGTTTCTTTTTTTTGAACCTACACGCACCTGGTTAAGTTTTGAACTCTTCTAACCGTTACGAAATGTTCAGACTTTTTGAATTCAAACATGAGATGAATTTGCACGCTGAACCAGTCCAGGTTCATGCTGGCTTTGCCTGACTATTTGAATGGCTTTATGACACCTTTATGGACGTAATTAAGCAGGGCTGTAATCTCCCGCTGGCAACCCTATATAAGGGTGAGGCTCCTACACTTGTAGGTTCACACTTTCCATACGCATAAACACCTGAACTCAACATAATCTCTGAAACTTAAGAACGTTCTGGATTTTTTCTACATATCATTACATAACTCAGTCCAAGTTTTGTTCAGTTCGCCGGAGCTTTGGTTTTTTACGGTGCGGTTAAACCAAAGACGTAGTCGTTTCATCTTTGGGAACGATTTGCCATAACCGAAGATGCACTACTGGGGCAAATTCGTTTTGCGGAGAGAGTGTCTTACTCGACTCGACTGTTTATCATTTTTATTCTTTTTCTTTTCCAGTTTTTTGTGATTACATTTTTTAGTTATACTCGTATTATTGTAACTACTCCAACAATCGCAAAATGAATTTGTTGTTTTTTGTATTTTTTTAATTTGTAATCACTACTGGGAAGATGTCTACCTCAAGCACTCCGACGAGCGACGCTATTCCGGCCATCACCTCCACTACTTCGGCGACGAACACTGCCCCCGCAGTCACGAACACAACGACAATTAGCATGTCTACGCCAATCGTGAACACTACTCAACCTGAGTTAATTATCAACCCAGGAACTCTTGACTTCTTACTCGAGACGCTGACTAAGCGCATGGCACAGTCGAACTCATCCATAGCTTCGGCTGTTGGAACGATCCCTTTTGGGATAGGGACTTCGGTCCAAAATATGTCAGCTCCGGCTGTGACCCATCCCATTGGGATGACGGGAACTTCGGTTCCGAGTTTGTTTGCAACTGCTCCCCAAACAGATTCAACTATTTTGAATACCCATTCAACGGATTCGGTGGGGACTTTTGTACCAACGATGAACGCGCCGGTGCACTCCTCTCGGATCATGCCCGCGGCGAAGAAGCCTCCAAAATTTAATGGGGAAGGCTTCAAGAGGTGGCAACAAAAGATGTTGTTCTACCTCACGATGCTTGGTTTCGCCAACTTCGTGAAAGAAGATGAACCACCTACTCCGGACAAGGATGAGACCAGTTTCCATGTTCACGCTGCCTATGATAATTGGCACAATGGGGACTATCTATGTAAAGGTTTTCTTTTAAGTAGCCTAAAAGATAGTTTGAGTAATTTGTACTCGGACGCAAAGACCTCCAAAAATATCTGGGAGGCACCTGAGAAAAAATATTGTTCCGACGAGGCTGGAACTAGGAAATTTGTAGTCACGAACTTCATAGACTACAAGATGGTAGACTCTCGCCCGGTTATGGAACAAGTTCAAAAGTTCCAAATGCTGGTGAATGATGTCCACGCCGAGGGGATGATTCTCCCGGATGCTTTCACTGCCGCTGCCATGATTGACAAGCTTCCACCAAGCTGGAAAGACTTCAAGACGTACCTCAAACATAAACTAAAGGCGATGTCTCTTGAAGACGTTATCCGGAAGGTACGAATTGAATCCGAAGTTCGTGTTCAATACAAGAATCTGAAAAGTTTGGATGAACCTCGGGTGAATTTGCTTGAACGAGGAGAGAACTCGAAGAAAAGGCCGCGTCCCGGCAACTCGAAGCCTAAAGCTCCTTCTTCTAAAAAGTTCGAAGGCAAATGCTACAATTGCAATTATCCTGGACACATGTCAAAGGATTGCCGCAAGCCATAGCAAAAGAAGGCTAGGCCAAGTGCACACATTGCCAAGAGAGAGCTGACTAATGATGACCTCGTTGCGGTTATCACTGAAGAAGCTAACATGATCGAGAACCGTGTTCAATGGTTTATCGACACTGCTGCAACCGCCCATGTGTGTGCTGATCGGAGCTTGTTCTGCAAATACCTTCCTTGTGAGGGAAGGAAGTTGAACATGGGAAATCAAGCTTCTTCGGAATTTGCAGGTACTTGTACGGTTGTCCTCAAAATTACTTCCGGCAAGGAGATCACTCTGAATGAGGTGTAGCACGTTCCGGACATCCGGAAGAACTTAGTCTCTGGTTCAATACTAGTTAGTCGTGGCTTTAGACTTATATTTGAGGCTAATAAGTTTGTACTGTCGAAGTTTGGAACACCTCTGGGTAAGGGTTACCTTACGGATGGTTTGTTCAAACTAAGTGTAATGGTTATACGCCCAAAACAAGTCATTAATAAAATTGCTTCTGATTCCTCTTACTTGACTGAGTGCTCTAGTTTATGGCATTGTAGATTAGGCCACGTTAATCTAAAAGCAATAAAACGTTTATGAAATCTCAATTTACTTAAGGTAAATGAATTTGTTAATAAAACTAAATGTGAAATTTGTGTAGAAGCAAAAATGACTAAGTTGCCGTTCAAATCGGTAGAAAGGAGCACAAAACCTTTAGAATTAATTCACACGGATGTACGTGATTTAAAGTCTGTGCAAACTAGAGGTGGTAAAAAGTATTTTATTACTTTTATTGACGATTGCACAAGATACTGTTACCTTTATCTTTTGAGAGAGTAAGATGAGGCTATTGAAGCTTTCAAGAACTTCAAAAATGAAGCCGAAAATCAACTTAACTGCAAAATCAAATCTATCTGAAGTGATAGAGGAGGGGAATACATAGCTCCGTTTGAGGAGTTGTGCAACTAAAGTGGCATAATTCATCAAACTACAGCTCCGTACTCACCTCAATCGAACGGAGTTGCAGAACGCAAGAATCGTACTTTGAAAGAAATGATGAATGCGTTGTTGATTAGTTCTGGGTTACCTCAGAACATGTGGGGGGAAGCTGTTTTAACGGCTAACTATATCCTCAATAAGATTCCACTTAAAGGAAGGGACGAAACTCCCTATGAGTTGTGGAAAGGAAGGAAACCTTCTTACAAATACCTCAAATTGTGGGGGTGTTTAGCGAAGGTAGAAGTGCCTCTACCAAAACAAGTGACAATCGGACCCAAAACGGTTGATTGTATCTTTATTGGTTATGCACTGAATAGCAGCGCCTATCGTTTTATAATCTATAGGTTGGATGTTTCGGACATGAATGTCGGAACCACTWTTGAGTCAAGGAATGCAATATTCTTTGAAGATACCTATCCTTGTAAGGATAAAGCTGCGTCCAGTTCTAATACTGGTAATGTTGAAGGAACTACAAGTCACGAACTTATGGGGGTTGAACCTAAGTCTCGTAAGCGACCTGGTTCAGAACTTGATGCTCAAACTCCTAGGAGGAGTARMCGAGCTAAAGTTGCGAAGGATTTTGGTCCCGATTATGTGGTTTTCATGTTGGATGAAGAACCAAATTCCTTGAAAGAAGCTTTCTCACGAACTGATAGTTCACTTTGGAAGGAAGCTGTTCAGAGCGAAATCGATTCGATCATGCAGAACCATACGTGGATCCTAACTGATTTACCTGAAGGCTGTAAACCTTTAGYAAGTAAATGGATTCTGAAATGAAAGTTCAGAGCTGATGGATCAATCGATAAGTATAAAGCTCGTTTGGTTGTGAAAGGATTTCTCCAAAAGGAGGGTTATGATTTCTTTGATACATACTCTCCTGTTACAAGAATTACCTCTATACGGGTGCTTCTAGCAATTGCTGCTTTGCACAATCTAGAGATTCACCAAATGGATGTAAAAACAGCTTTTCTAAATGGCGAGCTAGAAGAGGAAATCTACGTGGAACAACCAGAAGGTTTTATTAAACCTGGACAAGAATGAAAGGTGTGCAAACTGGTTAAGTCATTATATGGCTTCAAACATGCACCTTTACAATGGCACTTGAAATTTGACGAAGTGATGATGTCAAACGGTTTCAAGATAAACGAGTGCGACAAGTGTGTCTACATTAAGAATACTAATGAAAAATTTGTTATAGTATGTCTTTATGTAGATGATATGTTAATCATGGGCAGAAACCTACAAGTGATTAACGAGACGAAACTCATGCTAAAAAAAAATTTTGACATGAAGGATCTGGGAGTTGCTGACACTATTCTTGGCATAAGAATTATTAGAGCTCCAGATGGAATTGTATTATCACAATCTCATTACATTGAGAAAGTGATCAAGAAATTCAATGCACAAGATAGTCTTCCAGCAAAGACACCTATGGAACTCGARGTTCACTTGAGTAAGAACAGAGGCGATCCTGTTGCTCAGAAGGACTATGCTAGGATAATTGGATGTTTGATGTACATCTCCAACTGTACAAGACCTGATCTAGCTTGCTCGGTAAACAAACTGAGTCGATATACAAGCAACCCAAGTGGAGAACACTGGAAAGCGCTTGTGAGAGTTTTGAGATACTTAAAGTATACTCTAAACTTTGGGCTACATTTTGGAAGACACCCCAGGGTACTTGAAGGTTACTGTGATGCAAACTGGATATCCGACACAAAGGACTCTTTGTCTATAAGTGGATATGTGATTGTAATAGGGGGAGGAGTTGTTTCTTGGAGATCCACTAAACAGACATGTATAGCCCGATCCACCTTGGAATCTGAGTTCATCGCTTTGGACAAAGCGGGTGAAGAAGTAGAATGGCTTCGTAACTTTTTAGAAGACATTCCATGTTGGGAGAAACCCGTGCCGCCGATTATGCTTCACTGCGACAGTCAAGCTACTATTGGAAGGGCAAGAAGTGGTTTGTATAACGGCAAGTCTCGACATATCCGTCGGAGACATAACACCGTGAGACATCTGTTATCGAGTGGGGTTATCTCTGTTGACTACGTAAGGTCGATAGATAATCTAGTGGATCCATTCACTAAGAACATAGCTCGAGATCAGATGTACAAGTTGCTTGAAGGAATGGGAGTGAAATCCACATCTCAAAGATGATTGTAGTGGAAACCCAACCATGATGAGTGGAGATACCACAAACTTGGTTCAATAAGAAAACTAACTGCAAGATTCTGGGTAAGTAAAACTCTACGAACCTATTCCTTAACGCAAAAGTAGAGTTTATAATCTGTCACGTGGTGAGGTTAAATCTCTGATTTTTAATGATTCTTGTGCAGGTCTTTGACTTGAGTATGACAGAATGTTGATTTGAAGAATCACCTATGTAAGCGAGAAGTGAGGGCCGCTTCTACTGAAGCTTATGAATCCAAAGAAGTTGTCGATATCCAGAAACGAACACAAACGTGAGAACGGAAGAATTTTGAGACTTTAGTGGGTTGGTACTATTGTCTAGTATACACGAAAGGGAATAGTTCAAGAATAATTTTCACTAATCCGCCGGTATGCTCGGTAGTATTAACTAAGGAGGGTTCAAGGCCACTAGCCACCTATCCCTATTCTCTATTGTCTCTAAAGGACTGAGCTATGTATTTGCATTCATGCATTTTGTTTTTGGAGTTTCTCACTCATGTGGGGGATTGTTGTAAATTGGATTAATTCTAATTAAATGGTACAACAATAATTCATGTTAATGAATTGTATAATATTATTCTACGTGTCGTGTAGATTATCGTAGCATTTTTAATTTCTCAAATCCATTTATTGGTGAGTGAGAAATGATGCTTGGAAGTTGAACGGTTTGCTTTAATGCTTTATAGGTTATCCCACATTGAATGTTAGTCAATGTGGAAGAGAGTTTAAAAATGATTACATTTCTTTAATGTACATCAAGTGGGCGAGAGAGTGTTGTGGGCTTTGGGTAAACGAAGTTCACGCGGGCTCTTGGACTTGGGTTCGCCAGTCCGCCTTCGGCGAAGCCGAAGGCGGAGCCGAGCGGATCCGAGCCCGAGCCCGGTCTCGGACCTCGGACCTCGATCCTGGGCTCTGGGCCTGGGTCTTGGGCAATTGGTCCAAATTGGCTGGTCCGAATTGGCTAGTCCGATTGAGGTGGTCCGTGTGGGGTTCGGGTTCTGGTTCAACCCTGGTTTCTTTTTTGAACCTACACGCACCTGGTTAAGTTTTGAACTCTTCTAACCGTTACAAAACGTTCAGACTTTTTGAATTCAAACATGAGATGAATTTGCATGCTGAACTAGTCCAGGTTCATGCTGGCTTTGCCTGACTGTTTAAATGGCTTTATGACGCCTTTATGGACGTAATTAAGCAGAGCTGTAACCTCCCGCTGGCAATCCTATATAAGGGTGAGGCTCCTACACTTGCAGGTTCACACTTTCCATACGCATAAACACCTGAACTCAACATAATATCTGAAACTTAAGAACATTCTGCATTTTTTCTACATATCATTACATAACTCAGTCCAAGTTCTGTTCAGTTCGCCGGAGCTTTGGTTTTTTACGGTGCGGTTAAACCAAAGACGTAGTCGTTTCATCTTTGGGAACGATTTGCCATAACTGAAGACGCACTACCGGGGCAAATTCGTTTTGCGGAGAGAGTGTCTTACTCGACTCGACTGTTTATCGTTTTTATTCTTTTTCTTTTCCAGTTTTTTGTGATTACATTTTTTAGTTATACTCGTATTATTATAACTACTCCAACACCCTTTTCATTCCCGAGAATGATTCTTTAGTAGCGACTGATTTTATTTGCGACCAAGTTCCCGACACGATGTTGGGAGCACATTCGATTCGAAGCAATGATTCCACACCGAGATCACCTCCACGCCCGATTCGAAATGGGTATGGTAGTGAACCAATCGTTTTGCAAGGACAACCACAACCCCGAGCCTATTGGGCTAATTATTAGCAAAACATGGAGAATGCGAGACAAGATGCGGGAAGAAACGAAGGAGTGAACCAACATCACAACGTAATCGATCACCAACCCAACATGGAAAATATGAGGTAAAACGAAGAGATGAACGACAATGTCATGCGTCAACACAACATCGAGAACGTGGCATTTAGGAATGAGGATCTTTTGCAGTGCAACGCATATGCCAGCAATCAGAGGCACGTAAATGCTTGGTTGGAGAATCAAGATCATGGTTACGAGCAAAACAATTTCGGAAGAAGATACGAGCGCGAGAACCATTACGTATATGACGACCACTACGAGAGAGCTAATGACCGAGTTAGGAAACCAAGGGGAGATCGAGCACCTAGACAGCGCGATTTGGCGCGTCCGAAGGTTGTACATTTTAGGTCCGCTATTGTATTTGGATCAACCGCAAGAGAAGTGGAGATCAAACCGCACCAATGTGATTTACTCCCGACTTTTCACAGAGGTGCCCATGAAGACCCCTTGGCATTTTTGAACTATTTTGTTGATGAGGTTGGAAGATTTGTAGTTCATGGCCTCAACCAAGAGGAGGTGCAAATGATTTGCTTCCCCTATATCATGAAAGACAAAGCGAAGTCGTGGCTGCTCTCCCTAGAGCCTGGTTCGTTGACTGACTGGGATATGATCAGCGAGAAATTCTTAAATCAATACTATTCGGCCGAAACTACGGGGCATCTTTGGAGGTAAATTGCCACCTTTGAACAGTTGGATGGAGAGCTATTTCATTAAATGTGGGAGCGTTACAAGACGCTTTTGCAAGCTTGCCCCCACCTCAACTATTCTCCGGAGATGACTAACCAGTTTTTCTTTGATGGATTATTAGACCATGGGAAACGAGAAGTAGAGATAGCGGCAGGAGGAGATTTCGGAGACTTGACAGCCACCGAGGCGAGACGGGTGTTGGAGAAGCAGAGCGAGAAATCTAGACAAACTAACTCCCGGCCTCGTAAAATGAAGGTCAATGAGATTTCCATCCCCGGTCCTGATTTAGATGACGGAAAGTTAGTCAAGGCAAAGTGTGCAGAGATATTTGACAAAAAATTAGCTGCTTGGAAAGTCGAACGGGCAAGCAAGGCCGCTGCACAGAAGAATACTGCAGCATGCAACTAGTGCGGATCCGCTCAGCATTTAGCAGACGAGTGTCCAAACAACATCGTGAAGCAAGAAGACGTCAACGCAATTCAAAATTATTCAAACCGAAAGAAGTACACCTCACAACGTGAGAATCCTCTTTTCAAATGGAGCCCAGGAAGTCCGAATTACATGCCACCCGATCCGCAGTACCCGCTACCACATTCGCAAGCACTACCGCCTGAAAATAATTTTCATACACAAGGGCAGGCGTCTAATACGGCTAAACCAAATGATCAACTGTTGGTTTGGTAGCAAAATCAAGTGTCCGAGACAATCAGCAATAGAGAGGGACTTTAAAAGGTGAACACAAAGATAGATGAACTCTCAAAGAAGGTGAGCGGAATTGACCATCTTTCTGGAATAATGCATGATCTAGCTAAAAACATGGAAAGGATGGATAGAACTATGGGACAACTAGCGACTGACATTGCGATGTCAAACAAAGAGAAGGACAAGCTCCCAAGTCAGACAGAGCAAGCATCGGCGGTTCATGTCCTTCGCAGTGGGAAGAAGATCGACAATGGCATAATGGACCAGGATGAGGAAATTGTCTCTACACCAATAGACAAGCTACATAAGTCCACCAATAGATATGTTCCAAGATCCATTCAAGGGACGATTCGGAACAACACCCTTGGAAAGGACGAACCATCACTGCCGAAGCAATGATGCTGTTCCTTTTTCGAGCCGGTTGCGTCCAAAGAAAGAGAACAAGAAGTTCATGGAGCTATACAACCTATTGAAGAATGTCAATATAAACCTACCCCTTCTGGAGGTAATCAAAACAATGCCCGCCTACGTAAAATTTTTTAAGGAACTTGCCACGAGAGAGAGACGTTTGCCGACGAATCAATACGTAACATTGTCGAAGGAAGTTAGCGCAGTTTTTAAGAAACCATTGCCACCCAAGGAACGCGATCCTAGAAGTCTTTGTATTACTATTTCATTGGCAAATGGACAAAAAGCAAAAGGGATGTTGGACCTTGGAGCTGGAGTAAACCTACTGCCGTATATGCTTTATCAAGAATTTGATCTTGGACCTCTAAAGCCGACAACCATGCCACTACAATTAGCCGATCGCTCAATTCGACTACCCTTGGGGATAGTTGAGGATGTTTTAGTACAAGTTGGAGAGCTCGTGATTCCGGTTGATTTTGTGGTTATGGACATTGGCGAAGTACCGACTGAGAGCACGGAGCATACCATTTTATTGGGGCGCCCGTTTATGTCTACCTCCCATACTCTGATTGATGTTCACAAAGGGAGGATGATAATGACCGTTTTGGGTGAAACAGTGACGTTTTCTCTAAAAGATATTCAAAACACACCATCCCCTACCTTGTTAGATGATTGTTCATTCGTTGACCACATTACATCGTGCGTCCACGAGTTAAGAGGAATCGCAACTTTGAACAAATTAAGCCACGGGGACGACGCCAGATTTCCTATCGAGGGAGGGGATACACGAGTTGATTCAAGAAAGGAGTACGACGAGTTTGAGGAACAGATGCACTTAAGTGGGGAGGACTTGATCGAGTTACTAGGTATTGACATACGCGATATCGTAGAAGAATTTCTAGATGATTTAGATGGGGAGAGCAAGGCAATTAAATTCGGGCAAAGGGTGGAGTTGAAGCCACCAATAAGTTGCTCAAGGTACGATTCCCTCGGCCCTAACAAGAATTTTCCGCATATAAAGAATAAGGGCGAGGCATATTCCGACGAATGGACGAGGATTAGGAAGAAATCAGAAGAGTTCGCGCTAAGGAAGTTAAAAACTTGCAGTATGAGGTTGGGGAATTAGTACTGTATAATCACGAACGTAAGTATGACCCAGCTGATTTTGGAGCTGCAGGGAGCGGACCGTTCTTAATAAAAGAATTAGACGACTATGGAGTAGCCACGTTATATGATGAGGTCGGAAAATCATCCCTTCAAATTCACAAGCATAGACTGAAGCCTTATCACGATGTAAGAGAGAATAATCGCGATCATGAGTTGGTGGAGTTAGGAGATCCACCACACGGTTGGAATTAAACAAACGAGATAGCGTCGAGCAAGCGACGATAAAATTTGCGCTTCTCGGGAGGCAACCCGAGCGTTTTTGTATCCTTTTGTATTTTATTTTCAGTTGATTTCATATTTTATTTTAATTTTTATTTGTTTAGAACAGATGGAAGGACTCGAACGAGGAAAATTGATCAAACAAGCAAAGAAAAAAATCAACCCAGAATTTCGCCCGCGTCGACGCTGAGACTGCCCGCGTCGATCGACGCGGTGTCGATGCACCTGCCTAGAAAACGCTCCATGTAGCGTCGATCTGGCTCGCGTCGATCGATGCAGAGTCTACACGAACCCCAGACCTATCCCGGAAGTGCTTTAAATATGGATTATGCCCGACGACCCGACTCGTTCGCGTGTGACCGCAGGAATGGCCCAGAAAACAGCTTATAAACCGTCCTAACACCCCTTTTTCCTTCACTTTTCATTCCCCAACTTCAAATTCTTCCTTCCTTTTTCAAAAATTCTCTTTCTTCAGAATTCTAGCAAATACTCACCAAACTTCACCACCAATTAACAACAATTCGACCAACATATACCAAAATTCCCATAAATTTCCACATACCAACTTCCTTTCAAGCTATTTCTCCAAACGGGCAAAGTAGGTTTCGGGCAAATTCGGGCAATTCGTTAATTTCAAAGGATAATCGTCGAGGTACTTCGCTTGAAACTCTCTTGGGACATATATTATTGTTGTTTGGTTGTGTTGGGAAATTTTTGGTGCAAGGATTGCTTGAGTTCTTAGTTGGTTGAACACGCACGCCAAGTGTTCGACAAAATTCCCCAAGGAAGCAAAAAGTTTTATTTTCAAGATTTTTCATTCCCGTTGCACTTTGTATTGATTGATAATGTCTCGGGCGGGAAAACATGAGGATGTTTCGGGGAAATATGGAGCACCGTTCCCAATTTACGACAAAAAGTAAGGGGACACTTTTAAACTTATTCGAAAATGGGGGTTTGCGACTCATCGGACTTTGAACATCAATAGACTGTAGGAGGAGGCCTCGAATGGTTCGGAACACCACACCGACCTTTCCCACTATGTCGATGGCCTCGGGTGTGTGTACTTCACCCAAATGCACCTCCCCGGATTTAGTGAGCTTATGCTCGAATTCTTCTCTACTTTGGTAATCCACAACGACGAGGAGTTCACATGTAGGCTGAGTGGGAACGATGTTCACGTGAACGAGGAGATGTTCGGCAACATTTTTGGTTTCCCGACTGAAGGGGACCATCCGGTAGGCGTTCAAGGTTTCGATTTAGCCTCTTTTTGGGGGATGATCACCGGGGTAAACACGGGCAATTCCAAGTGATTCCCTTGCACAAAAATTCAAGACGAAGCCCTCTATGTTGCCTACAAGATCCTCGGGCACATCATTTTGTGCAAAAACGAGGCCACCTACGCGACCAAGTCCGAGCTCTACGTTCTACAATTTCTTGTTGACGGTCGTCAAGTCAGCTATACCCATTGATCTTTCAAGGACTCTACAATGTTACCAAGGGTACGCCGAGAAGCAAAATGCCACTCCTTTCCTTCGAACCATACATTACCGGCCTCACCCATCACTTCGGGTTCGATCCGATCAAAAATGGACTTAGCCCACTCGGGACGACTTCACTTCCTTTAACGCGTGCACCTGCACCCCGAGTGAGGTCTTCGACTCAAGGAGAATCCTCATCTCGACGTGACGACGAAGATGACAATATGGAGATGACCCCACGCACCATTTCGGGCCCGATTCCCGATTGGGGCCAATTTTTCGAAGAAAATCGAGCATTTCAATTAAAGATGTTCAACAAGATCCAAATAATTGACGACAAGATCGACGCGAACCACGAGCGAAACCACCAAATCTTGAGGAAGATGCGCGCTCGCATTTCGAGCATCGAGGAACGGTTCGAGGTGGCTTATCCCTAACCGAGCATGGACGTCGATGAGAACCCCGAGGATGATGGATCCCGCGATTTCTAAAATCTTGTATCTTTATTTTATGCTTTTATATAAAAATAATAATTATAATAAAAAATTAATAAATAAAAAAAACAAAAAATCCAAAAATATTGTTATTTTCTTTGCTTTTGTTTGTTTTTCTCAGGGCATTTCACATCACGCACGTTGAAGAAGCGGCCGATTCCACAAATCAACGAGTAGCGACTTGACCTTTTTATTTCATGGATGTTTTATTTTCCTTCCTCTTTTTGATTTTTGATGTATTTGTGGCAATCAGGAGATTGTCGGGATTTTTAGGAGGGGGGTGGTCGAGTGTGATTTGTATTGCTTAATTGTGTAATTTTTAATACTTGGCCTGTAATAATTATATGCTTAAACGTGATTAATTTCTATTTCTACGCTTAATTGTGTTTGTATGGCTTGCCTGTCAAAGTTGACTATGTATGATTATCTGTTCTTGTCTTTGAGCGTGCATAAGTGCATTAATTTTTCAAAATATTATAACTTATATATTATAAAATTGTACTTGGACGCAAATGATTTCGCAAAATCTTAAAGGCAGCGTCAATTCAAAACTTTTTTATGCAAAAAAAATACGAAGCCAGTGAGTAGCCTGAGTGTTTATCATCTTTGCATGCGCTCGAATAAGTTTCATTTTTGATATCTCTTTGAAACCGCTGTGTGTAGTTGACTTTGAAAATGAGGTTAAGGCACAGAAAAAAAACCCTATTCCGGCCATATCCATATATTTTAGCCACTATAAATTCCGAATGAGCCAATCCATACCTATAGCCATGAGTGTTTTTGAGATGACCCCTACAACCCATTAAAAGCGTGGGGTAGGAGTTCTTATTTTAATTGGTTATTTGAGTCTTGAAAATTATTATTATGAATCTATTATTTTTGTAATTAAGGACCACCATCCGGAAAAAAAAAGAAAAAAAAGGATACCCCATAAAAATTATAATAAGGGGGGCAATAAAAAAAAGAGAGAAAAAAAATAAATAAGAAAGGATGGTGAGTCTTGTTGAGTAATTGCCTACGCGCTTAATTTAAGCCTTGAGTTTATTATTTATTTTCGCGTGAAGCCTAATATTTAAAAGGCAAGAGTTGTGTAATTGTAAGAAGCACATTATAAGCTTCAATTTTTTTAAGTGGTTTGAGCTTACAGTCGGTTTACGAGTTTCGAGTTGAGGAATAGCCTAATTTTAAGGCTACGTTATGAGTGTTAAGTGAGGTTTTTATCTTTGAGCGAGGTGAAGAAATTTGCTTCTTGATTAGATTAGGTTGAGTGAGCGATTGAGCCACATGACTTATATATTCCACACCCGTCCAAAGATCCTTACATTACAACCCGTTAAGACCTTACCGATTCTTAGTTTTTATAACACACTTAATTTTCGATTGAGAAGAGATTTATTTTCCGTGCTTATTTACTGTGCATGTAATTATATGATTTGAGTGTATACACGTCCCATGCAGCAATGCTTAAGTGCTTTAGAGCGAACACCCATATATATTTCCCTTTTGAGAGGATGCATGAATTTAATTTTGAAACGACAATGTAATATAGGTGGAGTGTTTGACGTTGCCTGACTTGTACCTATATTTTCCAAATTAAGTATGTAGCATAGCACGACTCTTTGCTTGAACTTATTTTCATTCTAGTTATACTTTGAATTTATCGTTTGTTCGACGACGAACAAACCAATTAAACGTGGGGTAGTTGATTTGAGTAGGTTTGTCTTTATTTTTATTAGCTTTTTAGTACGTTTTTCTTTTTCTATTTGTTTTTGGTATAAGTTGGATGATTTAAGCTTAATTTCGTATTTTTATAGTTACAGCTTATTTTAGCGTATTTTGATCATAATTGATGCAATTAGGTGATATTTCGTTGTTTTTCACCTTACAGCTAAGTAACCGGAAGAGTTCAGCGCGTAAATAGATGAGTTCGATGTTCAAAAGTGGAGAACAAGCTTTCCAGTGAACGAGTAGCAGAAAAATCGAGAAATGAGACTGAGCCTCAGTAGCGTCGATCGACGCAAGCGTCGACGCGAGTCCCTGCCCGCGACGATCAACGCTCAGTCGACGCAACTGCTGCGTCAATCCATGACCGCATTAGTCGATGCCCCCGCCCATTCGACGTGAGCACCAGGCAGTGTCGAAGCCGAGAGCCAGCTCGCGTCGATCGACGCGATGTCAACGTGACGGCTAGAAATACGTTTTTAGGGTTTCTTGTGCGCCAAGACATGCTATATCTATATATACCCTTTGTATTTTGGACTTTTGAGAGACACACGACATCCTAGGGTTTTTAAGCTTAGATTAAACATAATTCCACATCTCTTAACGAGATTTGAAGACCGAGATCAAGGATCGAAGAACGACGAGTCCGAAACTTCAAATTCACGTTCGAGATTCAATCTTCGCCCAAGATCAACGTTCAACTCCGGAATAGCTGGAGATTTTCATTTCTATTACTAGTTCCAATAAGTATTCTAAACTCTTAGTTAATTTCGTAGTTAATTTCCTAGTTAATTGCTTAGTTAAATTCTTAGTTAATTCTAGAACTAGTTTAATTAGTTTAATCGTTTCATGCTTGGATATTGGATTTATTTAGTTGATTTATGCTTAATTATTCATTTTTAGATTCGTATGATAAAATTGCTTCATGGTAGTTTCTTATATTTATGTTCTTAGATTTGTTAATTAGATTTAAGTCTTCGTAGCATTTTATTGATACTTTAATTATTGCTCGTAGTTGATAAATAGTTTAGAATAATTAGTTTAATTATCCTTAGTTTAATTATTGATTTATCTATAATGATCAATTCAAAATCTTTTAAAATCCCAAATGTACATGTATTTTATTCTAGTTCTTAAATTGAGAAAAACATCCAAAAGATCGAACAATTGTTTCCTCGTGAAATTCGACTTGAGTCAAACTCTTCACCCTACAAGTTCCTCATACTCTTGTGAGCAAACGTACATGTTTTAATTTAAATATCTATAATTGGGGTGCACAAAAGTTTGGTTCACACGCCTTAGTGTTCTCCAAGAGCAATAGCGGGTAATGAAGATCACCAAGGTGGGCACGAAGAGCAGGTCCCATGATTAGAGAAATAAAAACTTCAACCGGCTTTTGAGGTCGAATGCGCGAGTAATAGATGACAATAATGAGATTGAAAGTCAGCCGAAGTGTGGAACAATTCTCGATCATCGGAATGACTAGGAAATCGGTCGAACGGAAGGAATGATCATTGACCGACTCAAACTCCTTCTCGATTGATTCTTCTACCCCCTCAACGTTAAGATTGATCAAATCATCGGGCAGAACGCAATGCGGCTCAACAAACACAACCTCCTCCAAATCAAGTAACATAACTCCAACATCTCCACAAAGAGCAATTAAGTCCGAGTCGCCAACATCCTCGCTCGAAACGTCCAATGGAAACACCTCTAGAGTATTACCCAAAACATCATAATCAATTGCAAAAGAGGCGATATCAACCAAATCCTCAATCTCTACCTCCTCACACTCCTCCCCAAAACAAGTGTTCATGCTCGAATCCTCAACATTCAAGATGAGCTCCACCACATAAAGAATCAGCATCTCGGGCTATCTTGTAAGTTTATCTCTCTCATTCAACAATTTTTCTAAAGAAGCCATTATTTGACCAAACATTGTCTCAAAATTCTTCTTAATCTTAGAAAAGTCATCTTCCTGTACAGTCGATTGCGCAAGTTCATCCTGATGATGAGTGGTCTCGGCTTCCTGATTTTGTTGCCACATCAAGAATTGATCGTCTGATTTATATTCTTTATAGCTTGGGTAGTAGGGAATCGAGTGAGAAGGGGCATAAGTGTCGTAGCTCGGATAGAAAGTATTGAAATCGGGTTGATCATACGAGTCATATCCCGTGCAACAAGAAGGTGAGGTGGAAGGAGTGTATGAAGGTTCAAAACCAGTATCATAAGAATTTTCATAAAGGATCGGGCGATAGAAGCTATGTGGTGGGGTGTAATGGTCAAAACTTGAATTGTAGTGGTTGGGTGAAGCATGTGGGTCATTAAGTCTCGAGTTGTAAGAATTTGGAGGTGGGTCCTATTAAGAAGTGTAGAACGACCCCATGAAACAATCGTACACTTCCTCCCATGTTTTCAAGAAATCAGGCTCCAAGTTTGTTAACCATTTTCTTGCCCGATCCTTTAATGCAAAGATGAAAAGTCACATCCTCACTGGATTCCTCGTAAGGCCTAAAAGGGGGAAGGTTCTTGTTATGGCATCGTACTCTTGGATGAAGTTGAACGGATCCTCACTCAGAAGCCCATGAAAGATCGGAAGTTGCTAGAAGTGGATATTATCAAGAAAGTACTCCCGCACCTCGGGGCTCAATGGAATAGCCGTTCAAAAATAGTACGGACTGCTATAGGAAGACATCTTTTATATATATATATATATTTTTTTTTTTTTTGAACAAAATTAGGTTGAATGAAAAATATTGAATGGGGAGGGCGAATTTATAAATCTAGGCAATCGTCTGATCGGATATTGTCCTTATCCGACCGGATGTGGATCCATTGTGTTTTATCTGATTAGGTTATGCTCCTATCCTGTCGGATGATCTCTCCAGAAAGTTTGGTCCGATCGTTCTATCCGGTCGATCATGTCGGATGGTCCTGTGAGCATAAATAATTTTCTTTATTTTCCGTTTTTGAAAATGGTATATTGAATCTCGGGCCTTGGTCGTCGAGGTACCTTGAATACACAGCACTCAATGCAAAAGATTAAACGTACCGGCGGAAAATAGAAAAAACAAACACAAAGAAAAATCACAATTAATCACTAAACACAAACGACATAATTTACAACACAAACAAGGTCACAAAGAGCAAACAAAAAAATTACAACCTTTAGTCTTCCCGGGCAACAACGCCAAATATTGGGCCGATCGTTTTGTTCCTTTTAAAATTAAAATCTAGTTAAACGGTGCGTGTCTACTTTGCAATGGCTTTAGCTCGCCCGCAAGAGAACGGGATCACCGTAGACTGGAAAGTTAACTCGAGTCGATTCTCTCGAGGAAGGCTAATCAAAAAAAAAAATTTGTGTTTGTTTTTACAAACGAGAAAATAATAATAAGCTAATCTAAACACGCAAACAAGGGGGTTTTTGTTTGGTCATTTGTAATAATTAAGATGATTTAAACTATGAGCAATTTAATACTAATCTTGAAAATAGAGCATCCATCTCTATGCAAGAACTTAACTAAAGTTTATAAGAGTTTTAACGATGAATTCTAAAATTATATTGAAAAAATTTATTAAAAGATTTATAAAACGGGTTCTAGGGCCTTGGAATCATCACCACGACAACTTGGGCATTTCATAGAACACTTAGTCTACGAGTTGGGGTTGTTAATCCCAACGTATAGATTAAACTCCCGATAATTCCAAGAGATGGTTCTAAATGATTCCAGGCACTACACCTGTAAATTATAATTAGACACCATCGACAAATACAATATCACAACCCCCAAAATAAGAATTAATCATGATTGAACAAGAAAGTAAAAATAGTGAACAACTAACATACATGAACAATTAAAATAAAACCGAACACAAGAGCATCACCAACAAGTGCAATAATTCATCGTAAAACTTAACTACCAATCATAAGAGCATCAAAATCCAACGAACAACACATATTCAATAGAAACATGAATTGGAATAGTAAAACAAGGGGGAAATCGAAAGCTTACTAATGGAAATGGAAATTGCCAATGTTCAAACTAAGAATCGCACGAATCAACACTAATTTAAGTCCAATGTCCGAGCACCGATTAACGATCTATAATCTACCAAATCCGAAAATCTAATGTTTAAATCTTGAAAGCGGGAAGATAAAGTGAAGGGAGACTCAAGAACGCTCTTGGGTTGTCATCCCCAAGAGGTTGGAGAAAAGGGTTCTCATTCCAGTCTGTCATGAACCGGACGGTGGATAATTGGTCCAAGAATGAGTTCTGAATGTGGATGAGTTCTTGGCCTTTTGTAGCCTTCATATCCCCTTTTGTAACTGAAAATATCTTCAAATTTTGATTTTGTAACACTTGACACTGGGTAACCCAGCGTAGACGACATACTCAGTGTCATCTGGTCGGATGTCAGACCATCCGACCGGATGTGAGCCAGTAGGAAACTTCCAACCGGACATCAGGTCCATCCGAGTGTGCCGACATTGGGTAACCCAGTGTGGATAATAGACCCAGTGTCAGAGGTAATACATCAAAATGGGGCCCAATTTCTTTGAAATTACACTCGCGGGCCCACACTCGTCCATCTTAAGATCAAAAAACTTAAAAATCCCTGAAATAAACATAAAATGTGGTAAAATAAGTAGGAGATACGTATATACAAAAATATGCTCAATCTATCCAACTTATACCAAAACTAACAACAAATCTAACTAAAACATTAGCCTAATATATACAAAAATCATAACAAATACGTGCGAATCACTCATGCCAATAGAAAGACTAAACAACTGTATTTAACGCAAGGAGAGCTGGATGAAGCTTGTCGCCAGATGATGGCCTAGGGAGAAAAACTGAAAGTCGCAAAATGCCAGCTAGAGACAATGAAAATGGAGGTCACCCGGCTCGGAAAGCGTCAAATATAGTTAGAAGGGCTTCTTTTAGAGAAGAATAAAGAGGTGGTCGCGACACGCGATCAAGGAGTTATTGAAGGTCATCGAACATTTTTGAGATGTGAGGTGGGTCAGAAGTTTACAAAGGCGTATAAGAATAGCTTGATGGCGACCTATCGGCATACGACAACCTTCCTGTAGAGGTAGGAAAGGGGGCCAAACTGTGGTTCAACAGTACCGTTGAGCCAGTCAAGGCCCATATCCAGGCGGCCGAGATCGACTTCGAGCTGGATAAAAAATAATTGGAGTCCGATCTATCATTTTTATTTCTAGTGGAGTGACGACAAGCAGGACCCGAAGGCCGCTTGGTGGACAGAATGTATAGCCAAGGCAATAATAAATGTTGGGCTTAGGGCCGAGCTCGACGCCCCCCTTGACGAGCTAGTTCCTCCTTACAATGTTGTGTAACTTTTTGACTTCTCCATTGTAATGAAACCTTACTTTTTTGTTTTAAAAAAAATAGCTCGCCCTGAATGAATCGCTTGTTACACCATTTATGTCTTAACATCAATACAATTGAGCTCCTTTGTAAATCCTGTAACCTTAAAGAGAGTACACCCCTATGGATCACAAAATAAGAGCGACATGAATGTATTAATCACAAGAACAATTCTTTAATCACCACCCAATACCATGAAATTCGTTAAGCATAAATCGTTCCATAAAGTTGGAACACTATAAAACCTACCGACCTCATAAGTATTACGCATCTATATAACCATAAAACCATGAACCTTTCCATAAGGTCATAATACTATAATGTATCACATTGACTTAAGCTTCACATTATAACCATAAGACCAAATATTACCATGTATATGCCGATCTTAGCACAAGATGGCCCAGAGAGATCATAACGAGTAAAAACCATAGTAGAATGCAGGTGACCGAGAAGCTACTCAGCCCCATTATAAAGCATAAGAGACCAAGAATACTACTCAGTCCCCCATGAAAATAATGCGAACAAGGCAACATAACCAGGTCGCATTAACTATAGGTGACCAAGAAAACTACTTAGTCACCCATACTGAAATAATAAAGGCAAAGAGAACTACTAAGTCGCATAATCTCATAATCACATAATCACATAATCATCTAATCACAGATTATACTACAAATACACCCAACAAAAAACAACCTAAGAAATATGTTAATCAAATATATTATTATCAGAGAACATGTTAGGCAAATAAAATTTCTCAGACACACAACAAAGCAAAGAATATGTTAATCAAAGATATTCAAAGCACATAGCCGAAGGTTGTAAAGAACATGTTAGTCAAACATGTTCCTCAAAAACTTAGTTGCATAACATCCATCAATAAGAGACATCACCAACCTAATAGAAGCGTCAGCCCATAACCATATCCATAAAACCATCGCTGACCTAATGAAATTGTCAGCCCATAACCATCTCCATGAAACCGTCGCTGGCCTAATGAAACCGTCAGACCATAGCCACAAAACCATAAAACCATTAACGACCTAATGAAAGCGTCAACCTATAACCATAAAACCATAAAACCATAAAACCCTTATAATGCCTTAAGAATAACCCTTTATTCATCGCTTATCTAAATAAGCATCAACCCATAGTTTGTAAAAAAGTGCATAAAAACTTGAATCCACCGCCGACCTAAATAAGCATCGGCCCATAGTAATAATCATAATAAAAGATATAACCTCCATCCATCGCCTAAGGAGCTAGGCATAGTATTTCTTCAACTGGTAAATATTCCATCTCCTTGGTAATGTTTTTCCTTCTTCATCCTTGAGCACATATGCGCCTCCTCTAATACTTCGATGACCTTGAACGGTCCTATCCAGTTATAATCCAGCTTTTTCATAGTGTAGATTGCATCGTCTCGCTTCCAAACTAGGTCGCCGACTTGAAAATACCTTCATTTTAACCATTTGTTATAGGCTTTCTGAATCCTTTGTTTGTATCTTTGACGCGTGCTACAAACTTATCACCTATTTTATCAATTGTTTCCAAAGCTTCCCTAGCCAATCTCTCATTTTCCTATTCATTGAAAGTCTCTAGTCGATGCAATCCTCCAACTATCTCTGCCTGAATGACAGCTTCCATACAATAAACCAAGCTGAAGGGTGATTCGCCCGTTGTAGTTCGCAGAGTAGTTCGATAAGCCCATAAAATAGAATATAGATCCTCAAGACAAAGTCCCCCTGCCTTTTCAAATTGCAATTTGATTCCCTACACAATAATTTGAGTAGTGACCTCAACTTGCCCATTAGCTTGGGGATGTGCAACAGAAGCAAATTATTGTTTCATCCCCATCGTTTTGCACCAATCCTGCATCATGTGCCCATTAAATTGTGCACCATTATCCGAGACTAACACTCGTGGAATGCCATACTTGCCAAAAATACTTTTAAACATAAAATCAATTATGATGTGATCGCCAACATTCGCACAGCCTTGGCCTCCACCCATTTCGTAAAGTAATCAACTGCGACCACCAAATGAAGCTTCTTGCAGGGCATTCTCGGCAATGGCCCCACAAAAATAATACCCCACTGCGAAAATAGACAGGGTGAGCTCATCACCATCATAACTTTCACAAACACGTGAATAGGTGCGTGCATTTGACATTTCCTGTAGGTCATAACGAGCTCGCCTGCCATACCCTTCATTTCTCGCAAGAAAAAGCCATCTCATAAAGCCATCCCAACCAACACCCTTCTCTTCTCATGATCTCCACAACACCTCCAGTCCTTCCTCTTGCGATAATCACTTAACGTATACGAGATCTCTTGTACAAACACCCCCTCATCAAACAGAATTATGCCGCTATCCCGGCCTCCTCAATGGATAACTACAAATTCCTAGCGACCACCTTATCGAAGGTCTTCCGAATCGGTGTTCGCCAGTCCTCTCTTTCATCTATTTCTATGAGTTCCTTCCCATTTTCCATGTTGTTGTGAGCTATTTCAATTAATGTAACTCTCTTTGTGTCACTAGTACAAAGTGTTCCTCCCATTTTGGCGAGCTGGTCTGCTCTAGTATTATCAGCTGACGGTAGGTGTTTCAATCAAAATTCATTGAATTGGGCCACTCCCTCTTTAAGATTTCTCAAGTAGTTCTACATGCGCTCTTTTCTTACCTCAAAAGACCCATCATACTGGCGAGCTACCAACTGTGAGGCAGTGTGTTCCCTTATCCATCTCGCTCGAAGGTTGCTTGCCCTTTTAATGCCTTGCAGCAATGCTTTGTACTCAACTTCATTGTTGGAAGCCTTAAACCCTAACTTGATCGCAAAATTGAGATTCTCTCCTTATGTATTAGTCAGAACAAATCTTAACCCTGCTCCCATTTTCATGGTCGACCCATCCACGTGAAGCAACCATGCCTTTTGTTCCTCCTCACTCTTTGTTGAGCGCACCATCTCTTGTAAAAAGTCTTCCAACACTTGAGCCTTAATCGCCATTATCGGCTCATACACCACATCATACTCACTGAGCTCAACTGCCCATTTCACCAATCTCCCTAATACATTTGGAATACTTAAAACCTATTTTAGAGATAAGTTAGTGCGCACCTTAATCCTATGAACAAAAAATTAAGGTCCAAGCTTCCTCGCCCGGTATATCAATGTGAATCCTCCTTTCTCAAGCTCCAAGTAGTTCAACTTAGCTCCTCTCAACATCTTACCGAATTAGTACAAAACTTACTGCGACCTCTCCAACGGATATATAAAGAATCAAGTCTTTGCCTGACATAGGTTTAGTTAGCAATGAAATTTCATCAAGGTACTTCTTAAGCTTATCAAAAGCTTCTACTACCTCATTGGTCCATTCGAACTTGGACCCATTCCTCAAAGTTATGAAAAAGGGAAAGGCCTTCTCCGCCGACCTGGATATGAAATGACTATGTCCTCTAATACGTCCGGTTAATAGCTGTACAACTCTCACCTTTTGAGGTGGGGCATCTCAATAATAGCCCGCACCTCTCGAGGTTCACCTTGATACCTCGTTCTTTAACCATATACTCCAAAAACATAACCGATCGAACCCAAAAAGGAAACTTCATTGGGTTTAGCCGCATTCCATAATGTCTCAGTATGAGAAAAGCCTTCCTAAGATCCTCCACATGTAGTTCTGCCTTCTAGCTCTTCACCAGCATGTCATCTACATAGACCTCCATGGTTGACCCTAACAGGTCCTTGAACATCTTGTCCACCAACCTTTAATAGGTCGCCCTTACATTCTTTAATCTAAATGGCCTGGAAACAAAATAATATGTACCCGTATAGGTGACAAAGCTCACCTCAGGTTGATCCTCCTTCTCTAAAGGGATTTGATGATACCCATATGATGCATCATGCTCAGCAGCTCACAACCCAAGGTTGAGTAGACCAGTTGGTCGATGCGTGGTAATTTGTAATGATCTTTCAGGAAGGCCTTGTTTAACTCACGGAAGTCTACGCACATCATCCGATTCTGTTCGAGTTATGGAACCATCACAACATTAGACAAATACTCTGGGAATTGGATCACCCGGATATGTCCAGCTTTTAGCAATTTTATACTTCTTCTTTTATCACCTTGTCCAATTCCGCTCCAAAATGCCTCCAATTTCGTCGCACAAGTCGTGCTTTTGGATCAGCGTTCAAGTGGTGCTACGCGTTCTCAGATACTCCTGGAAGCTCCCCATCTCCAAAATCAATTATTTCACAAATTCTCTTAATAGAGCAATCAGCTCTACCTTCATGGTTTCCATCATTCGAATTCATATCCTAATATTACATTCTTATCTGCCTTCTTCTAATGAAATTTTCATAAGTTCCTCATGAGGTCGGAAAAAATTCTTCTCCTCCCTCATCTTTTTGGAACTAAGTATCCCTTCTAGCACATATCCACTCCTTTCTCATTTTCCCTCGCACATTCCCTTTCTTACCATCATCTGGTAGCATGAACCTGGTGACCTGTTGCTCTGATATTACTTCCCCCACCTTATTTCCCGCGGGATATTTTATACTCACGTGGTAAGTGGAAGTGACCGCCTGAAATTTGTTGAGATTAGGTCGCCCTAATATAACATTGTATGCTGAAGCGGCTTTGATGATCAAGAATTTCAACTCCTTCTTTACTCATACCTTGCCTTTTCCCCATGCTATTGGGAGCACTATCTCTCCTTCAGTGATAACCCGTGCACCATTGAAAGCATAAATAAATGTTTTACAGGTCATACCTTTACCTTCAAATTCATCGTATTTAAGAACTCCCCTTAGATGATATTAACTGAGCTTCCATTATCCACGAACACTCTTCCAAACTCATACCCTGCAACCTCAACCTCAATTACGAGTGCATCATTATGTTCCACCTCATTGCTCCTCTAGGCCAAAAGAAATTACTTGCCCTTATGTACAAGGTCGCCTATTAATTATAGCGACCTCACACGATCCGGGATGTGCCGCCTTCGTGTGTCACTTCCGTGCGTTGTTTGTGTCTCCATCTGTTGGTCCACCAGATATCATATTTATTCTTCTCCTGTTATTCCAAGCAGCTCCCCCTCATTCAACCATTTTTTTGCCCCTCCTGTCGTGGTTGTCCCTCCACCTGCGCTTGCGGAGGTCCTCGTGGAGGTGGCGAGGGCAATGGTTGCCCTTGTTCTCGGGGTTCCTTATCTTTTCACACTACCTCTTTCAAGTGTCCCGCTTTAATTAACCTTTCAATTTCCCTTAAGTGTCTGCATTGTGCATTTGAATGGCCATAATTATTGTGAAACCTGCAAAAGAACTGAGACTTTGGGTCAGTAGGAATCGGTGTATAACCCTCCTGCCACCTGATAGCATCAGGTACTTGGTTTTTAATAATTGTGAACACCCTCTCTTATGGGTACGCCAATGGTGTGAAGTCGTCTTCTCTCTGTAATCTTCCTCCACTCCTCATTGTCCCTCTACCATATGTTCTCGTAGTTAAAAGTTCCCAAGCAGCTCGCCTTGTATCTTTTCCAGGCTCTGACCTCCTAGGTTCTACTCTTTCTGATTCTGTGACCTCCTATCCGAAACGTAATCAAAGATCCTCTTCCGCATCCTCTACATCTAGGTATTTTACACTCCTATCCAAAATCTTCTCGAAAGTATGTGTAGATCGCTTAGCCAGTTACTTTCGCTGAACCTCCATCCTCAATCCTTGGTGTAGCACTTCTGCTTTCATCTCGTCCGGGTTTGCGGGCACTTCCAAAGTAGCTCTAGTAAATCGGGCTAAATAATTCTTCACAGTTTCCTCAGGACATTACACCATTGAAATGAGAGATTGTGCAGTCTTTGTGTGTAATTTTGCACTAGAAAGATGCTTTAAAAAGGTTGACTTCATGACCTGGAAGCTCGTGATCCTCCCGGGCGCCAGTTGATGGAACCAATCTTGCACTATCCCTCTCAAAGTAGATAAGAAGGACCTATACGCTACATTGTCCATATACTGCCTCAACCCCGATGCGTTCTCAAAGATTTGTACATTACGTGTGGGATCCGTAATCCCCTCATAATAGAAATCCAACCTCTTATATCCTCGTGGTAATGCCACTTTTAATATACTTCTGAAAAAGGATGGCCCTTTGACTCTTCACCTATTGATCCCGCGACCTATTTTTGTAATGATCGCACTACTTCCTGCATATCTCCTAACGTGCGGGAGGTTAGTAATGCCTCATCTTCGGGATCCTCCATATCTCACTAGGCCTGTTGTTTATAAGATTTCTTTCACAACTTGCTACCCAAGAATTTTATGTCATCGTCGCTCTCCTCCCCATAGAATGACAAAGAGTGAGCTATTGGATATCACCCCCTTTTTGTTATCCGATTTAGCTCGGGATCCGGAGTCCATGGATCCCTTTATCTACACTTTTTTTGTCCTATTGTTAGTGTTTCTAGACTATATTCCTCATCTTCATCCTTAGTCTCATCATTCTCGCTATCGTCTTCGCTTGGAAAAATCTTCTCTAACTTCTCTACTATGCTTGGTGGCACCAACCCCATCAATCGCTAAATGAATCCCTTGTCGATGTGACAAGTTCTTCCTTTCGGTAACTCCTTCCACTCTTTTATTCCAATGTGAATAACATTTTTCTTTGATTATTTCTGGAGTCTTTTTCTTGTTTTCTTCCCCTATTTTTTTTCACCTTTTCCTTCTCCAGTGATAGTGGTGGTGTCGTCGTGGTCGTCTGGTTCGTTGTTTCCCTTTAAGGTTTTGTTTGTTCCTCTTCAACCTATTTCCCTTTATCTATCTCCTTCGCCTTTCTCACCTCATATTCAAAATCCAAGGTTTGTGGTTTTTCCCTTCATGTTTTGCTCGTTAAAAATCTCACGTCTTTTTGCGTCACCTGCACCCCGACCGTGGGAAACTCCACAACCAACCCGCCGTATACCCTCGCCGATTGCTATCACGTCGCTTGCCAAACAATCGTAGCCGATTTCAAGTTCGCTGGAAACCGCCGCTTGAGGCTGCTATGGGTTGCTGCCGCCGATGATCGAAGGAGGAGGAGCCGGCATTAATTTCTGATTTCTGGAGAGGAAGGAGAAAGGGGACATACGGGATTCAAGCCTTAAGGACTGGGTTTTGCGTTTTATACCCAACAAGTTTTCAAAAATTACCAATTGACCCCATTGATTTTTACCACTTTCCAGTTTGGCCCCAAACTTACTCAGAACCCTAATTTAACCCACAGTTTATCCAAAACTCAAGTTCCAGCCCTCGAACTTATGAAACTTCAATTCAGCCAATTTTACTCCACGTTTTAAAGGTAATTATTCATCCACCCCACAATTTTGTTTATTCGATCATTTATCTTCTTGACTTTCGATTGGCGATTTAAATTGTCAATTTAATTTTCAATTTATTTCAATTATTTTTGACTTCAGCTATCCAAGTTTAAATATCCAAAGGTCACGTTTGAATGTTTTACTTTGTTATGTAGGCAACTAATCGAAGATGACTTAGCATTCACTCATGACATTCATCAAAATCTATTACATTCAAATTACGAGGTAGGGAACACCGACTTATCTATGTTAAATTTTACATGCTCAAATCTATGTGCTAGGTGTATCATGAAATTCGATGTTTATAAAATCTAATATAGACGTAGACCTAAAGTTGTCTGTGACCAAAAGTTGTCATCGGTTTTATCCCGGCATGCTATACCCAATGATTAAAACTAGGGGCCTTATGTGCCTATGACCTAAACTGTCATCGGGGAAACCCGCCGCATTTTAGCTGCAGTCAACTGATTTTCGACGTTAAAATTATGAATTCTATGGTTCAATGTGCTATTTCTGAGTTATATAATTTTGTGTGAGATATGTCGGTGTAACTACTGAGTTAGTGGAAAGCTCACCCTATCATTAACAAATTTCAGGTTGAGGAGACCGAGCAACGAGTGACGTTGGAGGTGGATGATTCAGTAAGTAAAATTTCAATAGCTTTAAATCTATGTTGATTTGACTTCTAGTTTGACATTTTGGTTTGAATTGTACATAGTTCTACTTATCAATTGTCTACGTTTTATTTCACAAAGTTATATATCAAAGTAGCGCAGCGAAAGCGTGGGCGAAAATTTATAAATATTTATATCCTTACTTTTACTTTTAAATAATATGTGATTACACTTTGGGTATCTCTATTTATATCCTACTTTTGGTTTATTGTTGGTTTTTTGAAAAGGGGCTAAGAGTTTCATTTTCAAAGGGGGGGCCTGGAAGTTATGATTACGAGGTGCTGAAAATTATTTTTAAACATTAAAGTCCATATTATACTATATTATATTATATTATTTTAAAAGTGGGTCGTTGCAAAGGGATTTAAACCCGAGACAATTTTACCTTAAAATACCAATTTAAAATTGATATAAATTGTATTATTTTTCTTATTACTATTTCCGCTGCGTAACTCAATGTTTTATAAAGTTCTCTATTTTCTTTTGATTTTTACAATTTGATATTTACGTAACGCCAAATCTACTTTGTTTTAATTTAAAGTACAAAATATATATTTGCTTAATTAAAATTGGGGCATTACATTAACATTGGGGGACTAAGTAGTTTTATTAGTCGCCTATGGTCAAGCTTTATTCATGTGACTTGGTTGTTTAGCTCGCCTTTTTTGAACATGGGGGACTGAGTGGTTTTCTTGGCCCTATGTTTTTGTTATATGATTACTGCATAACTACATGATTCAATATATGCGTATTATTATGATATTTCTATTTTATGGGCCTACGTCTATTCAGGTAGGCAATGCTTTATGGTTTTACATGTAGGTATTGTGTGGATTTAGTAAGTAACTATTCTTCTAGAAGGTGAAATCCTTCTTTGGGGAGGTGATTCGTACATTTTTGTTACACTTTTTTACATATTTTGAGTCATGTTTTAGTCTTTTTTACCGTCTTCTTAGGTCAAGAATAAGCCATTTTGCATGATTTTGCATTATTTGGCCTTTTTTCTTAGCTTTTCGACTTTTTAATAAATAATTGGCCATTTGAGCCATTTTACTTACTTTTCTCTTTCATCCGAATCACTTGACAAGACCCGGGAGATGAACACAAAGGATCATCACTCGAAAAAGCCAAAAGAACAATTATCCAACCGGATAAGACCAATAACCGATCAGATCGACTTTCGAGACACTCACCGATAGGATAAGAGCTACGTCCGACCGGTTAAGAGGATATATATTATCATCCGATCGGACCAATGACCAATCCGATTGGATTCTAACATTACTAATACAGATTTTCGGAATTCTTCATTTACGAAACGGTTCTTGAGCCTTTAAAACTCAGAAATCTTCAGAGAAGACTTATCCTTTCATCCATAGATTGGATCCTAAACCATTGGAAGAGAGAATTTATGACTTTCTCTTACCTTTGACTTAGAGCCCTTACGACAAAAATATGTAGAAGATCGATTAGTTCGTGTTAGCAGCTGGAGTAGGAGGTTCGTGACAAGCTTCCTGAATTCAGCGAGTTGATTCTTTCACCCACAATACTGGATCATATACATTGGAAGAGAGAATTGAAAACTTCCTCAACCTTTGACCTATAGCCCTTATGGCAATAATATTTAGAAGTTTGATCGGTTCGGATAATCGTTGTAGATGGAGGTTTATGAAAAGCTTCCCGAATTCAGCGAGGTTCATTTCATTCTCAGGATTAGCAAGGATTCGACAAGATTCACCGTAGTATCATGATTGAGTTTTCTCATGATTTAGTAATCTCTAAACTTTTATCTCGTAATTTAGTTTTGTAATTAATGTTAGTTAGTGATCTTTGGATATTGTGTTCGAATAGATCTTGTGAATCATTTATGATTACGTTAATGTGAAAGATTTGGTGACGATTATTTTATGATAATTAATGATTCGTGTTATTCATATTTGAGTACTTGGTTTGGTTTGTTTAAGTTAGAACTACATTTGGATTATGTTTCGTGTATGCATATCAACTGTTCGATTGAATGTGTGAGTGAGATTCGGTGGAACAATCTTTAGATAAGGTAGTATAATTGGTGAGCTTGTGAATAGATTAAACTACTCTTGCGAAGAGGTTGATGCCCTCGAAGCAAGATAGGATGTCGAGTTTTTAAAATTAAGTTCTCTTGAGATTTTCAAAACAAAGCCCCTTTGATCGCGTGTTTCGTATTATAAATTATGCTTTAATAAACATTGTTGAATCTATATTTTCACTCCTCTAGAGATCGACCCGAGTTAATTTGTCGGCCTACAAGTGAACTTGTTCTGTTGCGGGCGAGCTTAAACATTTCAAACTTAGACTAGCATTTGCTTAACTTAGATTTTTAATTTTCAAAGGAGAACACAAAAGTTCGGATCAGGAGGGCGAGCTTTTTTTAGGGGCATCGACCTCTCGTATAAGAGTGGTGAGATCTTATGTGAGGTGGCGAGCTCTTATGAGATAAGTTCCACTTATTTTCGAATGAATGAAATCTTTCTTTTTTATATTCTACCTGATTTCGTACCTCAATCAACCAGAATATGGGGGACTAGCTGATACGACATCAAAAATTGACTTGATTATTGTTTCAGCCTAAAAAGTGAACTACCCAATTAATACTTGTAGAAACCAGAGCTTCCTGAACCTGCACCACAAAAACTGATTACAAAGGACCACCGGCGATTTTCTGGTGGAAACCTCTCCGATGCTTAAGTCAGTAAGCGTTTGAGGTGTTTTCCAGAAACAAGACAAGAAAGCTCAAAAGAATGACCTACCTCTCCCAGCCTTGAGGCTGAGATATTTATAGCTTTCCTTAACGGGGACCCCAGCCGGGATCTAAGGAACACATGGCGTGAATCAAGGGCCGTTACCCAACAAATTCTGACAAGTGGTCCCACCTGTCTCTTTGTTTGGAATCTGAGAAACAGTTCTCTCTTTCCAGATCTTCTTTATTTCCTTCCCTCAACCTGACCTAGTCCACGATACTTCGGCTCCTCTTTCCTCTCGCCCCTGCTGTTCAACAGGTCAACTCTTGCTAATAATGAGGAAGAGCTCTATTCCTCAGGGGACTCAACKAYGCCTTTTACCRWGGTCAGGCTAAACTCCACCTCTAGYGCTTCGACTYYGTAWAATCTCCGGAACTTTAGTGTTCTTGCAGATGACCAAGTCAGGGATCTCAAGGGATAACCATCCTTCCCCACATCTTGTTTTGCCAGGAGGGRTAACTAGATCTTTRGTAGAGACAGAGTTAGTCTATCCTTCTCTRAAGTTATTTAAWTATTCTGGGTKAGAGCTACCCCAAGATAGGTCTGGCATATATTCTGCCCTGTCAACTCCTCCCCCCAATCAGTTGGGGTAGATCGGTAATATCCCCAYGCTCCTTCGAAATGAATGTGATCATTTTMTTTTTTATGATTTCTCGTACTGGGTAATCCCGAGATATCCGCCTGCCAAAACAGCCCTAATTATTGGCGCTAGTGGTGTCGGTCCATATTCCCCCAACGGTTGCCACATCCACACCCGTCGCGTAAGAATCGGCGGAGGAAAGGTTCACGGTGGAGGTGGAGTTCACCGGAGATGCTCCCGACGAACTCTCCCTGGTGGAGTTGGTTCGGGAAGAAGAAATTGACATAATTAAAGAGTGTGTGAGGAGAGAAAGGGTACCTGGTAATAATTGCTGGGGAAATTAGAAGAGGATTACTGGAGGAGCAGAAATCGCCAAGATATTGCAAGGAAAAGAGAGAAGGAGCCTTTAGAGGGTTTTTGAGAAATAGAAATATAAGAATGAAGGAGAAAAGGTATTTGGGGGGACAAAAGGAAGGAGGATCAATTTGAAAAACGAAAATCAAGGAAAAAGCGGGATTTGATGGGATCCTCACATTTAATGCGGGCAGGGGAACCGTGCCCTGGGCAGTGAGCTGGAACGCTAACCGCCCTGAATAGGGACACGTGCTGTTGACCAATCAGGTACAGTACCTGAAAAGACGTGTGGATGTGGCAACCGTTGGGGGAATATGGACCGACACCACTAGCGCCAATAATTAGGGCTGTTTTGGCAGGCGGATATCTCGGGATTACCCAGTACGAGAAATCATAAAAAACAAAATGATCACATTCATTTCGAAGGAGCCTGGGGATATTACCGATCTACCCCAACTGATTGGGGGGAGGAGTTGACAGGGCAGAATATATGCCAGACCTATCTTGGGGTAGCTCTGACCCAGAATAATTAAATAACTTAAGAGAAGGATAGACTAACTCTGTCTCTACGAAAGATCTAGTTAGCCCTCCTGGCAAAACAAGATGTGGGGAAGGATGGTTATCCCTTGAGATCCCTGACTTGGTCATCTGCAAGAACACTAAAGTTCCGGAGATTATACCCAGTCGAAGCCCTAGAGGTGGAGTTTAGCCTGACCTGGGTAAAAGGCCTGGTTGAGTCCCCTGAGGAATAGAGCTCTTCCTCATTATTAGCAAGAGTTGACCTGTTGAACAGCAGGGGCGAGAGGAAAGAGGAGCCGAAGTATCGTGGACTAGGTCAGATTGAGGGAAGGAAATAAGGAAGATCTGGAAAGAGAGAACTGTTTCTCAGATTCCCAACAAAGAGACAGGTGGGACCACTTGTCAGAATTTGTTGGGTAACGGCCCTTGATTCACGCCATGTGTTCCTTAGATCCCGGCTGGGGTCCCCGTTAAGGAAAGCTATAAATATCTCAGCCTCAAGGC
>BMAC01000687.1:452876-478609 GCA_014905375.1 Phtheirospermum japonicum | reverse complement strand
CCCCCCCGAGCAGTCGTTAGCAATGGTTGCTGCAGGCTCCCCAACCTTTGCTAACTTGGGTGATTTACAAGATTCGGCCCAGTTCGAGAAAGATTTGGGGGAGACGTCTCAGGCCCCAATGTAGTCACGTGGAGGAGTGTGGAGTGTAGCTGACCTTCATGCAGAGCTCATTCCTTGAAAGAAATTCTTCTGTCTAGCTTTTTCGAACAGACCTGTGTATGATAGCCTGTGTGGCTGGTTTGTCATTTTTCGACGTGTACTATGTATTCAAACTTATTTATTTAATGTTTGATTGATGTTTTTTGTCTTGTTGCGACTCTTGGTTTTTTAGGGTTTCCTGATTTTGCGGGAACCCTAGTACTCTTTGATTCTCTTCAAACGCGCTTTTATTTCTTTAAATATGTTCACGTCTTCGCTATTTCACCAGTCCATCTAAAAAATGTCTTCCTCTCCTCTGATCGAAGAACTCAATGTGGTGAAGAGAAAAAAACATCTCCCTAGTTGTGGAGAAATTCAAGCTTTCCGATCAACTGGTCGCGCTCAAGGAGAAAATCGGTTATCTTTATCGACTTCTGGAAAGAAAACGCCAGAAGAAACGTTTCTACAAGAGTGAATGGGCTGAACTCCGGCAAGTGAACCGCCAACTTCAAGAGGAGAAGGCGGACTTGGCCGAATTGGTAGGCCGCCTGACCGCTGCCGCTGATGAGGTTCCGACGTTTGTCGATCGCTCTGAAAAATATCGCCGCCGCCTGCAAGAAACGGAGCGTGAACTCTGGCAGGTTCGTCGAGCTCTGGCTTCAGATCAGAGATCTTCTCATAGCTAAACATTTTAGCCTTATTTTTCGATGTTTTCTTTGCGATCTCATGTAATCAAAGTTGCCAACCTATTTCTTAAAAGGTGTAGGCAGCCGGTATTTTTCGTGCAATAATATATGAGTCTCTCGAGTTTCTTTTCTCCGTTTTCTTAACCGTTCAACTCACGCACATGATAATGTTAACTGCTAGGCATTTTACCCCTGAAGGTTCTGTAGCTTAGTCCAATCTTAGCACATTCATACGCTTTTGCTAGACAACAGGTCAGGCCTGTATACGTAGGCCAATTAATGGCTCTTATCACCTAGATCAGGAGATCCTGCTTGTTGACCCGGACCCATACTAAAGCTGGGTAAAATCAAGGCTTAAACTGATCATCAAGAAAATTTTTAGGACCTCCGTCCTTAGCCAATCCTGGCTTAAACTGACCATCAAGTCAGGAAAACTTTTAGGACATCCGTCCTTGGCCAATCCTGGCCTAAACTGACAATCAGGTCAGGAAAATTTTTAGGACGTCCGTCCTTAGCCAATCCTGGCTTAAACTGACAAATCAGGTCAGGAAAATTTTAGGACGTCCGTCCTTAGCCAATCCTGGCTTAAACTGACAATCAGGTCAGGAAAATTTTAGGACGTCCATCGTTAGCCAATCCTGGCTTAAACTGACAACCAGGTCAGGAAAATTTTAGGACGTCCGTCCTTAGCCAATCCTGGCTTAAACTGACAATCAGGTCAGGAAAATTTTAGGACGTCCGTCCTTAGCCAATCCTGGCTTAAACTGACAATCAGGTCAGACGAGATCTGGGACATTCATCCCCCATTAGCCTCAGCATTTCTAGACCCTTTTGCGCGCCAAAATCAATGTAGTTTCCCGCCTCTTCTAAGCCCCTTTGCGCGCCAACCTCAAGTGATTTCCTGCCTTTTCTTTTTTCTATATAATGGTGCCTCTCCCTAGCTTATTTTCCTTGCATAATGGCGTCTTCATCATCCCCCAACGTCTTTTCCACTGAGGAGCATATCCGACTGCTTCATAAAGTTCGTCTGAAGGAAGAAATCGCCGAATTGCAGGATCAGCTGCGAGAACGTACGAAAAAACTGGCTGAGAAGAAATCACAATTCCGTAGTGAACGACAACGTCTTGAACAAATCATCGCCGACTTGAAGAGGGAGAACGCGGAGCTGCATGTCGACTGGGACATCGCGGTGGAGGTGTCAGACCGGTTTCGTGTTCGCCTTTTGGAACACGAAGACGAGATCCAGCGGCTCCGTCAACTTCTCGATTCTGCACCCCCATCCTAAGGTTGTATTTTCACTTTTTCATGGTTATAATTTGTGCCCTTGTGATTGCGAATATTATTGTGAGAATGTCTGCTTTTGTACTTCTGCTGGAAGTTCTTTTAATTATTAATAAGCACTTACGTCAATATTTTGAATTTGTCTCATTGTTTTATCCCTGCCGTGAACCGTAAATTCCACTGTAAATCTATTCAACCGATCAAACATAAAGTTATTACAATTAAGTGTAAAATTTTCGTAAATTGACAATGTTCCAAGCGCGAGGTAGTGTCGTGCCATCCAGCTCTTCCAACCTGTACGCGCCACCAGGCAAGGTTTGGGTGACTCTTACTAGTCCTCGCAAAGACTCTTCCAACTTCCCTTTTGCTTGTCCTAGGTCAGACCGTCGTAAGACCAGATCTCCTACTCGGAATTGTCGCTTGGCTGCAGTTTTGTCATACGCCGCTTTCACCCTTCCTTTAATATGTTCCTGCCTTAATAACTCATTCTGTTCTTCATTAAAATTCTGGATCCGATGAGTTTTAAGGCTGACTTCTGCGGGCACTACAGCATCCATACCGTACACCAAACTAAAAGGGGTTTCACCTGTACTTTCTTTCGGATTCGTACGGTACGCCCACAGCACGGAGCTCATCTCTTCAACCCACTTTCCTCCAGATCTGTCCAGTCGCGACTTAATTCCTTGAACTAAAATGCGGTTAGTTACTTCAACCTGACCATTCGCTTGTGGGTGGTATACAGCCGTAAAGTGTTGCTGAATGTTCATCTTGGCGCACCAAGCCTTTATCTTGGCTCCCGCAAATTGGGTCCCATTGTCTGACACCACTATTCTCGGTATACCAAAGCGACAGACCACATTCTTCCAAATGAAACTCATCACAGCTTCCTCTGTTATTCTAGCGAGAGCCTCTGCTTCCACCCACTTGCTGAAATAGTCAATAGCCACGATCAAAAACCTTTTGGGCTGGGGCCATCGGGAATGGGCTGACCAAATCAATACCCCATTTAGCGAAGGGGAAGGGGGAACTCATCGTCATGAGCTCGTCCGCCGGTTGGTGGATTAGTGGGGCCATTTTCTGGCACTTTTCACATTTTCTAACGAAGTCCTCAGCTTCCTTTCTCAGAGAAGGCCAGAAATAACCAGCTCTCAATACTTTACTGGCTAGAGCTCTGGCCCCCATATGGTTGCCGCAACAACCTTCGTGTATCTCTCTCAACACCAGACCTCCTTCTATTTGTGATAAGCACCTTAAAAGAGGTTGACCAAATCCTCTCCTGAATAATTCTCCCTTGATCAGGCAGAATCTAGCAGACCTGCTCCGTATTTTCGCCGCTTKTTTCTTTTCCTCCGGCAAGACCTTCTGTTCGAGGTATCTTTTTATGGGGGAACGCCAATCTTCCTCCTCAGCAACCGTACAGATCTGCTCGACTCCAAACTCCCCTTCTGCTTTCGACAAGGTGATCGTTCGTTCATAACAATCCACGGCTGAACTTGCTATTTTTGCTAAGAAGTCCGCACGGCCGTTTTCCTCTTTGGGAATCTGAATAATAGTTAATTCTTTCATACCTTTGGCTAGCTCTCTGAATTTAGCCAAGTATCTCTGCATATGTTCCTCCCTCGTCTCAAAATCTCCGTTAATTTGTTTACACACGAGTTGAGAATCAACCTTGGCACATACGTGATCCGCACCCAGGTCTTTCGCCATCAGGACACCTCTTAAAAGAGCTTCGTACTCTGCATAATTATTAGAGAATATTGTATTTAATCGGATAGCAAACTCAGTTGACACCCCCTCTGGATTGATCAGGACAATTCCTGCTCTGCAGCCCTGATTACAGACAGAGCCATCCGTAAAGATCGTCCATCTTTCTAGTTCTTCGGGAAGGCCAGTCATTTCTTGCATGAAATCTGCCAAGGCCTGAGCTTTAATCGCTGTCCTGGTTTCAAAGCTAATATCGAATTCACTTAGCTCAATTATCCATATGACCAGTCTTCCCGACGCCTCTGGCTTATCTATGACTGCCTTCAAAGGCAAATTCGTTCGTATAATTATACCATGCGACAGGAAATATGGACGTAATTTCCGGGCCATTCCCACAAGAGCCAGTACTGCTCGTTCCACCTCTACATACCTTACTTCGGCATCATGTAAGACCTTGATCCAGTAATAGACTGGTTTCTGAATCTTCCCCTCTTCCCGCAGTAAGACAGAGCTGACTGCCTGTTGCCCTACCGATAAGTACAAAATGAGGGGTTCTCCCAGGACAGGCTTTGTTAGCAAGGTCATACTAGCCAAATGCTCCTTTAATGCGACAAATGCTTCCTCACACTCATCATCACTCTACTGAAATTTTTCTTTTTTCCTTAGAGCTTGAAAGAATGGTAAGCTCCTTTCTGCAGACCTGGACAAGAATCTACTTAACGCATTGATACGCCCCGCTAAACATTGCATCTCCTTCACATTCCTAGGCGCCCGCATGTCCATAATCGCTCTGACCTTCTCAGGATTTGCCTCGATACCCTTCTCTGTGACCATGTAGCCTAGGAATTTTCCAGCTCTGACACCGAACGCGCACTTCTTAGGATTAAGCTTCATCCTATATCGTCATAGAGTATCAAAGGTTTCCTGCAGGTCTTCCACATGTGATGTTGCTTTCACACTTTTGACCAACATATCGTCCACATAAACTTATATGTTCCGCCCAAGTTGATTTTTAAACATCTTATCAACCAAACGCTGATAGATGGCTCCTGCATTTTTCAAATCGAAAGGCATCAAAACATAGTAATACGTCCCCTTTGGGGTAATGAAACTGACCCGCTTCAAATCATCCCTAGCCAGTCTGATCTGATGATACCCCTGAGATGCATCCATCATACTCAAGAGCTCACATCCAGCGGTGGAATCGACAAGCTGGTCGATCCTGGGTAAGGGATAGTGATCTTTCGGGCAAGCACGATTGAGATCTCTAAAGTCGATACACATGCGCCAGTCCTCCTGAGTCTTGGGAACCAAGACAGCGTTAGAAAGCCATTCAGAAAATTGTATTTCTTGGATGTGTTTAGCTTTTAACAGTTTCTCCACCTCGACTTCTATGACGGCTTCCTTCTCAGGGCCAAAATTATGTTTCTTTTGCTTTACTGGTTTGGCGTCTAAGCTGATGTTGAGGTGATGTTCTGCCACTTCTGGGTCGATTCCTACCAGATCTTCTGGAGACCAAGCAAACACATCTGCGCTACTCCTTAATAATGCTACTAGCTCTGTCAAAGTTTCCGGACTGAGGGTTGTCCCTACTCGAAGGACCCGACTCCCATCCCCCGGGACTACTTCAACCATCATCAGACCTTCCTCTCTATTGGCCAGGTCTGTCTCTGGCGGCTCTATTCTGACCCTTTTGCCCTGTCTCTCTTCCTCCTCATTCCTCTTGACACACTCTATGTAAGTCCGTCGTGAAGCATACTGGTCACCCCTAACATCTCCTGCTCCGTCTTCCATTGGAAATTTCATCTTCATATGGAAGACGGATATAACGGCCTGAAATTGGCTCAAAGATGGTCGACCCAGCATGACATTATAAGAAGAAGGTGCATCCACTACCAAGAAACGCACTGTTTTTGTCACCATGTATGGTTCTTCTCCTAACGTCACGAGGAGCCTCACTGCTCCCAAGGGTTTTAGGGCTACCCCCGCGAACCCCACTAGGGAGGTGGTGACCTCTTCTAGTTCAATATCCATTTTCAACTGCCTAAAGCAGTCATAAAACAAAATGTCGGCAGAACTCCCAGTGTCCACGAAAATTCTACGGACATTATAATTAGCAATAGTTGCAGTTATAACCAGAGCATCCATGTGAGGGGCTAAAATACCATCGCCGTCTTCTGACCCAAAACAGATGTTGGGGGTAGAAGTCATTTGTCCCACGTCTCGCAATTTTCGAACTAAGTCTTTTGCAGCTCTGACATAATTGTGTTGTGTCCATTTGGAGTGCTCCTCAAATTCTCCTCCGATAATCATCTGGATTTCTCCATGAATGACCTGGGTCTGATCAGATCTTTTCACCTCAGTACGCACCCTATCCTGGCTGCTCCTATTTCTCAGGGTCCGATCATAATTCCTTTTACCAAATCTAGCTTCCTCTCTCCTTATCCGAACATATTCTTTTAGATGCCCCGCCTGAACTAACCTTTCCATCTCATCCTTCAGATGAGTGCACTGGTCCGTGTCATGCCCATACTCGTTGTGGAAACGATAGAAACGATTCGATTTTTCCTTTCTGGGCCTCTGCGAATAAGTCTTTGGCCACTTCAAGTCTGGATGCTTCTCGATTGCCTGCAGGATTTCTCCTTGTGGGGTTGCTAAAGGAGTGTATTTATCAAAGCGAGGCCTCCCACCAGACAGGTCTGGCCAAAGATTTTTTACAGTTATCCTATCTTCGCGATCATGTCTCTCTCTCTTCTTTTCTCCCTCATCCTTAATCTTCAAAGCTTCTTCCAGATGGATATACTTTTCCGCTCTTTCCAAGAGCTCCCCAAATTTCAGAGCTGGTTCCACCACCACCGACTGAAAGAAATACCCTCGTCTCAAACCTTGCGCTAGAGCATTCACCAACAACTCTTCAGATGCAGAGGGCACCTCTAATTTGGCGGTTGTAAACCTGTTGATATAAGCACGGAGGCTCTCATTCTCCTTTTGCTTGAGACTGAAAAGTTCCAGCGGCATTTTCTGGTATTTCCTGCAGCTTGTGAATTGGTGTAAAAAGGCTGAGCTGAACTCATCAAAATTGCTGATAGACCTCGGCGACAGTTGACTAAACCAGAGCTGTGCTGATTTAGTAAAAGTCATCGGGAAGACCCGACACATGACAGCGTCCGAAAATTTATACAGGGCTGCTGCAATCTCAAAGCGACTGAGATGGTCCCACGGATCCGTGGTTCCATTGTACTCGAAGCCTAGGGAGCGGTATGAAGCTGGCACATCATCTCGCATGACTTCCTTAGTAAATGGTGTGCCCCTTCTTACCGGAGTCATCCTACCCGTCACCATTTTTCTCTTAAACTCCCTTACTTCCTTTTGCAGACTCTGCATCTGTTCAGCCAGACCTGGATTAGTTTGGCCTGAAGTTTCACTGTCAGAGGTGGAGAAGTGCTCCTCCCCATCATGTAAGGGAGCCCGATCCGCCTGCTGCCCTCGTAATGGCTCCGTTCCCGCCACCGGAACAGTCTGCACTGGTGGTGTGTTGGATGGCGGCGTCGCCATCTCCGCGAACTTCTTCTCTACCGCCGTCTCCACGGCTTTGCCGATCAACTCCGAGAGCTGCAGAAGGAAGGACTCATTAAATGAACCACCCGTAGCTGGCCCAAATTTACTGAACGGGGACGGCGTAGCGCCTGGCGCGGCCCCTATCGATGGCGCTGTCTCTTCTGGCCTCGTCGCCGCCGTATCTGTCGACCTGGGCGTCCCCCATGGCGCGGCGGAACTAGGGATTCCACCAAGCTCACCCACCAAGTTCCGCCGTAAACCGTCTGAAGCCATGAAATAAACAGAAAATCTCACGTCTTAACTTGATCGCCTTCCCACAGACGGCGCCAATTGTTTCAGCCTAAAAAGTGAACTACCCAATTAATACTTGTAGAAACCAGAGCTTCCTGAACCTGCACCACAAAAACTGATTAGAAAGAACCACCGGCGATTTTCCGGTGGAAACCTCTCCGATGCTTAAGTCAGTAAGCGTTTGAGGTGTTTTCCAGAAAGAAGACAAGAAAGCTCAAAAGAATGACCTACCTCTCCCAGCCTTGAGGCTGAGATATTTATAGCTTTCCTTAACGGGGACCCCGGCCGGGATCTAAGGAACACATTGCGTGAATCAAGGGCCGTTACCCAACAAATTCTGACAAGTGGTCCGACCTGTCTCTTTGTTGGGAATCTGAGAAACAGTTCTCTCTTTCCAGATCTTCCTTATTTCCTTCCCTCAATCTGACCTAGTCCACGATACTTCGGCTCCACTTTCCTCTCGCCCCTACTGTTCAACAGGTCAACTCTTTCTAATAATGAGGAAGAGCTCTATTCCTCAGGGGACTCAACCAGGACTTTTACCCAGGTCAGGCTAAACTCCACCTCTAGGTCTTCGACTGGGTATAATCTCCCGAACTTTAGTGTTCTTGCAGATGACCAAGTCAAGGATCTCAAGGGATAACCATCCTTCCCCACATCTTGTTTTGCCAGGAGGGCTAACTAGATCTTTCGTAGAGACAGAGTTAGTCTATCCTTCTCTCAAGTTATTTAATTATTCTAGGTCAGAGCTACCCCAAGATAGGTCTGGCATATATTCTGCCCTGTCAATTATATATAGTATGAACGTAACAAAAGGGGTGGAAGATTCTAGGTCCCGACAGGACGCCAACAATAACATATTTTTATTATGGTTATGGAATAATGGAAAGTAGAAATCCTAGTATAGGATTATTTCCTTATTATGGAAACTGGGTATAATTAGGAGATTTAATGAAGGAATCCCATTAGCAGGTTTGAAGTCTAAATAATCTTATAAATAGGGTATTCAGGCCCTTATTTCACAATCTTATGCTCTCTCGTGCTCTGAAGCTCATCTCTCAGGCCCTAAATCTCACGCTCTTATTTCATAACTCCACCCTTCTCTCTATCATGGAGCCCACGTTCTTCTCTCTTTTTACGGAATAATTCTCCCATCTCTAATAATCATAGATCATGAAGTTTATAGATTTATGGCGACCTCTCCTTTAGAAGAGGTGAGCTCTTATACAAGAGACGAGAACTCTAGATTATGAACACGTCTCTGAACGCGTCACTTATCTCTTGTCTCTTTTTTACACAAAGAGGACACAGGCCTCTATTTTTACTCTACATTTGTTTTATCTAATATTTTAAGCTCTTGCGCATTATTGAGATCTCACATGTATTTCAAACACTTTCTGACTTAAGCATCGGAGGGCCTACGCCGAGGCTGCCCGGCTTGGGTTGTGTTTTGAAGGTTTAATCAGTTCTCCAGGAGCTTCTTGAAGGTCTATCAGGTCGCTGCTCACATATCTAAGGTTGATCAGGTCACTGACTACATATTCAAGGTCAGTACTTTCTATTCTTGAGGCACCAATTTTTTTGGTCGCATCAAGTGGTGTCGTCTGTGTGAATACGAGGGACATCGAGTCCTTGAGCGAGAGACGTGGAGTTTCACATACTTTAAATCATCCATAAGGATGGATGGTAAAGGGGGACTCAAAAAACGACCAAAGTGAAAGATAAGTTTCTCTATCCTCCTTTTGAAATTGGACATATTACAGTTATGGGTTATTTGGCATGATATGGTCAGACGATCAGGTCACGTGTCAACAAGATAACCAATATTTAAGATTAGCCTACCTTCAGCTCGCCTCACAAATTGGTACATTTATATGTGTTTTGATGTACAGGTTCATAGAGGATAAATTGGGGCCTAAAAGGTCGCGTACCCAATATTCAAGGAGATGTGATCGCGAAACTTTTACTACCTGAAAGTGAAGAGATTGCACAGTTGGATATTCGAGGAGAGGTAAATTTTCCTATGGTATAAATATGACTACGTATCAGGTACTCTCGTTTAAATCTCGTAAAAGGGAGGGTTTTATTTCCGTCATCTACCTAGCTTGGTTTTTTCATCTTGGACCTTCGGGCAACGGGCTAAGTATGCTAAGTGCCAAAATTTTCGCCCGCCTCCGAAAGCAAACTAACTCATTGCGCGTCTCGATCCACGGACTGACACAAGCTCTTCACTCATCAGCCATACTTTTTAATAGCATCGGCCCGCCTCGCATACCTCTTGCACCATTACTATATAAAAATGACACT
The DNA here is from genome assembly GCA_014905375.1 of Phtheirospermum japonicum. Taxonomy (NCBI): domain Eukaryota; kingdom Viridiplantae; phylum Streptophyta; class Magnoliopsida; order Lamiales; family Orobanchaceae; genus Phtheirospermum; species Phtheirospermum japonicum. The sequence continues at coordinate 468,644 of BMAC01000687.1, read as the reverse complement.
GTCTCTTCTTAATGGCAAAGCGACGCTTTTTCCCAGCTACCAAGTACTCTAAGGATACATACACGCACATTGTCCATGCTCCAACTTCAGCTTTACTCTCTCGACCTCAATTTTGTTATCAGCAGCAACCTTAGCCTGTGATCTCGCCTTTAGTCTGGCAATGCTACGACCTCATGCAACCTCATTACATAAAACAATATATGGTTTTATGGTTATGGATATGGTATGGCCCGATGCTTCTATAGGTCGGCGATGAACACATACTTTTTTAGTAATTTTTGGTGATGAACGCATTATGATTGCATTATGAACGAGTATTTTTGGCATTAAATGCATATTTATTTCTGTCATGATTGATTTACATGTTTGTGATTCAAGCTTAACGAACTTATTTTTATAAACAATTTGTCAGAACGTTCAAAGCTTGCCCACAGGAGTACGGGTTCACTTGTAGGTGTGGTAAGATAACTCGTGTCGATCTCAAAGGATTGATATTCGGAATTTCCAATTGTTGTTTAATCACAATTTCAACTAGTGAACTTGTATAAATTGGTTATTGAAAATTATCAACTACGAATTTAAGAAGCAAGAAATAATTATTTTAAACTAATTAAATTATCCTAATTAATTAATCTAAGCTTGAAACTAAATTATCTAAGAATTATTAATCTAGGGTTTTCGAAATGTAATTTAATTAAATTCTAAATTATCTCACTGGCATGGATCAAATTACTACGAATAAGATTAAGCATATGATTTCTCAAGAACAAGGTCAGTTCCAAATCATCAAGCAATTTCATATCCTCAACTAAACAAACAATTAATTATCCAAGGTTCAAAGCTGCAGCGATTCAATGTTCAAATGATTCTAAATATCAAAACGATTCAAAAACTCAAAACGAAACAATTAAATCCTAAGAAAATAAATTATCTAAGATTAAAGTGAAAAATAACTAAAGTTTAGAAGAATTACTAATAACTAAAGGTTGCTGAAAGTTCTTTGCGAATCCGGGTTAAGCTCAACTCGTCTCGGTCGAAAAATTGGATCTTGAATGAAAAATGCCGTCTTGTCGCTCGAGATCTTGAATCTTCATCGTAAATCCTGGAAATTCATCCTAGGGTGTTGAAAGTAGGTTTCTCAACCCTAGGATTATTTTTTGGAAGGTTCCTAAGTTGTAAGTGTCCGCCCAAAGTCGGATTATGGGGTCCCTTTTATAGATTTCGCGTTTCTTGGGCCGCAAGTCTGTTACGTCGGTTGTGGACGCAGTAACGGTAACGTTAGCGAAAAGCAGCTACCGCTAACTCCAAATTCTTCATGTCTGTACAGCCTTAGCGGTTAGAGGTAACGGTAAGAGTGTAACTGCTAAGCTACCGCTATACTCTCTGTAGTTTGCTAACAGGTTGCATAACGGTGCTGTTAACGGTATGGTGGCCGCTAAGTGTTAGCACCTAACGGTAGGACCTAGCGGTAAGGACTAACTGCTAGCCTAACTGTTAAATCCCAATTTTTGCTACTTTTTCACCGGTTTTCTCATTTTCAACTCCATGTTTCAAATCTTCAACTCGAGCTTCCTCGACTACTTAGCTGTAAGGCGAAAAATTACAAATAATCACCTATTTGCATCAATCTAGATCAATTTACGGTAAAATAATTTGGAGATAGGAATATACGAATTTATGATTAATCTATCCGACTTATACCAATAACAATAAAAAAATTAAACTAAAATACTACTAAAAACCAAGAAAAATCAGTGCTAATCAACTACCCCACGCTGTATTGGTTTGTTCGTCCTCGAACAAACGATAGTTTCAAAGACTAACAAGAATGAAAATTAACCCAAGCAAGGAGTCGTGCTGTGCTACATACATAATTTTGAAAATATAGATACATGCGACTCAACTTCAAACACTCCACCCGTATTACATTGTCGCTCAAAAATTAAAATCATGCATCCTCTCAAAAGGGTAATAAATATGGGTGTACGCTCAAAGCACTCAAGCATTGCTCAATAGGACGTGTATACACTCAAATCATACAAATACATGCACAATAAACAAGAACCGAAAATCAATCTCTTTTCATTCGCATATTAAGTGTGTTATTAAAAAAGAATCGGAAGAGGTCTTTACGGATTGTAATGTAAGGCTCTTTGGACGGGTATGGAATATATAAGTCGTGTGGCTAACTCACGATCTAACTTGATCAATAACTCACTCAACCTAATCTAATTACGAAGCAATATGCTTCACCTCGTTCAAAAGAAAAACTCACTAACACTCATAACGTAGCCTTTAATCTTACGCTATTCCTCAACTCTCTAAACCAACTTTAAGCTCGAACCACTTAAATGAAGTTGAAGCTCGTGACATGCTTCTACTTACAACACAACTCTTTGCCTCTTAAACATTAGGCTTCATAAGAAATTAAATAATAAAAATCAAACCTTTATTAGCGCGTAGGCAATGACTAAACACAAATCACCAAGACTCACCATCCTTCTTTTTTTTTCTCTTTTTTTATATTTTCTCTTTTCTTTTGTTTTTTTTTCTTCCCCCCTTTTATTATAATAATTTTATGGGGTTTCTTTTTTTTATCCTCTTTTTTTTTAATGGTGGTCCTTAATAACAATAATTCATAAATTCTTACGAAAATTTCAAAACACTAATAACCAATGAAAATAACTAATTCCTACCCCACGCTTTTAATGGTTGCAGGAGTCAACTCAAAACTCACTCATGGCTAATGGAAATGGATTTTTTGGCTATGAGGTGCTCATTCACAATTTATAGTGGCTAATATATATGGCCGGAAATACGGGTTTTTTTTTCTGTGCCTTAACGTCATGTTCAAAGCTAAATACACACAAAGATTTCAAAGAGATCTCAAAACAGAACTCACTCAAATACGTGCAATGATGATAAACACTCAGGCTACTTAGTGGCTTTTTGCATGAAATTTTTTTGAATTGACGCTGCCTTTAAGGTTTTGCGAAATCATAAGTTGCGTCCAAATACCATTTTACAATATATCGATAAAAATTTCGAAAAATTTATGTAGTTATACATGCTCAAAGACAAGAACATCAAATCATACATAGTTAACTTTGACAGACAAGCCAGATGAACACAATTCAGCGCAGAAATAGTGATCAATCACGTGAAAAAAAATTAAGCACTTCAAAACATCGACGTCAAATTGCACACTTTCAATCACAAATCATACAAAACCATCCCCCCTTTAAAAACTTATCAATCACCCGATTGTCATAAATATAACGAAAATAAAATCAAGGGAGATAAGAAAACATCCCTTAAAATTCGATGGTCGAGTTTCTCAAAAAGCGCCTGCACAATTATCTTTCGTCTCAAATCTCGTGATTGAAAATGCCTTGAATAAAAACCTATAGAGACAAAAAAAAATAATTAAATACTTTTGGGATTTTGAATTTTTCATTTATATATATATATATATATATATATATATATATATATATATATATATATATATATATATATATATATATATATATATATTTAAGAAAAAGCAAACAAAAACAATAAAAGATAAAATTGCAATCAATTGCGGTGCGCAAATGCCCGGTGGCATGTCATGGGGATATAATCAGAATTGGAAGAATTGTGGCTCGATGTCGTGAATGGCTGGATTGCAGCTTATCAAAATATTGCCGGACTGTGGCTAACATGGGTCGGATTGCGACCTCGATCGGCAGAAACAAATTCGTAAAAATTGGACGAATCAAATGCTGTTAGCGGTCACCCCTAGCGGTAACGTCTACCACTTAAGCAAACGTTAACTGCCTTGTACGTTGCTAATCTTTATCCTCTATGATGCATCTTAGTGGTACGTTCAACAGTTAGGCCGAGAAAATACCAGCGGTAAGGTCTAACAGTTACCGCTACATTACCGCTAAGTCTCCTGTTTCGGCGAATTTTATTAATTGTCTGCACATCAACACATGCATAAACGTACCAATGAGATTGACACAATTAAAACAGAAATAAAATAAAGAAAAATTGAAATAAAAATGAAATAAAAGAAATAAAACCTAACGCTTGCCTCCCAAGAAGCGCAACATTTTACGTTGCTTGCTCGACGCGTCCTCCATAGCCGCCTCTTTTTGATCGAGAGCCGATTGCGTCGAGGCGAGGTGGAAAATGAGGAGGAAGACGAGGAGAACGAAGAAGAAGAGGAGGACGAGGATGCAAACCTCCAATTCGATGTAGGAGACATCATTGATTCTCCCATTATCCTTTTTATTTTGTTTTTATAGGACTTGCACGTTATTTTCATTTGTTTTATTTTGATTCGATTATGTTCTTTTATTTTTTTCTTACTCTTGAGAAATACAAAACAAACTAAGAAAAAACGAAAATATTTATAGTGTTTTTGTATATAGTGTTCCGTTGGTTTTATTTTTCTTTATTTATTCCCCTCCCCTTTCAAAAAAATGGATATTTCAAAAATTCCAAAAAGAATTTCACTTTTTGTAAATAGTTTGTTTTTGCAACTCCCGTTTGTTCATTTCTTGTAGGTAGCTTGCCTCGGCTCCCAGAGAGGACTATTGCACGACCGCCTCGACACAAGATTGGAAATAGGGGCATTCTCTTTTCCCTATACTTTTTACCATTTTTCTTAGCTTAATATGCAATAAGGACATTACTAGGTTTTAAGTGTGGGGTGGTTAGGGTTCGTTTTAGGATTGTAAGTTGTTGCATGCTTGCTTGTGATAATTTGAGTAGCGTGTGTGTTGTATTTGCTTGGATCCTTGCGAAGTGACGCGGTTTTGATGATTTGGTTAGGGAGTTTAGATTGTCGATCGGATGTAGTGGACTTAGACGGCTTAACTCGTTGGGAACTTTGTTCGGCTTTAGCTTTGTGCTATCCTTGAGCTCATTTAGAACTAGTGCCTCAACTAGTCTTGTCATCAAACACTCTCTATAGGATTTTGCTTTGTAATTTGGAGTCGTCAATTGCTCCACACGCTCAATCAAGAATATTGTAAGTTGCTAGTAGCAACGAATGATTAGAGTCATTGAACGCTCGTTGTATTGTACATATTATTTAAGTACCTCACGTTTATGGTACCAAAAAAAAAGAGAGAAAAAAAAAAGAAAAAGGAAAGAAAAAAAATGATGATGATGATGAATAAACAAGGATACGATATAAATCCTTGAGTTTCTTACATAATAAACGTGCACCCTTTTAGGTTGTAGATGACTTTGACTAGTAGGGAGTCGATTAACAGTTCGACCGTGGATAGACCTTAGCTGGGGCAAGGACGATGGGACCGACTTGGAGGGTTACTTAGTACTTTTAGGTTTCGGAATTCGATCTAAAATTTCTTTGTCAACGCATCATTGTAGTCCTTTTTGCCAACCTATTAAGCAATATAGCATACAACATCTCAAATTAGGTTTTGTGCATTAGTTTAAGATTGTCCGAGGGTAGTTTTGTAATTTTAGATTAGTTTTGCTTGAGGACAGGCAATCAATCTAAGTGTGGGGTGGTTGATTTGTACTTTTTTTTTATGCATTGTGTTAACTTTTTGTGTCGCGTTTGCATGTGTTTTGCTTGAAATTATGGGAATTAGGAGTCGTTTTGGCCTATTTTGTTAGTTTTAAGTTTTTGTAGCTTTTGTGTGGTTTTTATTAGTTTTTCGTATATTTTTACTCATTTTTGTATTTATGGACGTAGGATGACCAAAGCGGTCTCGCGCAAGCTCAGGGCATCCCACTCGACTCGGATTGGAACGGACAAGTAAGGGAACACAGCACGGATGAGGAGCCACAACCGGCAGACATTTAGAGCGGAAACAAGAACCCGAGCCGGGAGCAGCCATGTCACTCGATCGACTGGTGTGCAGTCAATCGACTAAACCAGTCCAAATCGACTGCTCGGCACAAATTTTGGCATTGGAGGACGAAGCAGTCGATCGACTAGTGGTCAGTCGATCAACTGAAATGCAGGAATTTCTGAGTTTTTTACCCATTTTGAGGATTTTACCCCTGCATTTTTATATATATAGGCCCAGCATTATCCAACCTTGTCCAACTCTGCTTGGTGGGATTTTAACTTGTTCCATTTCCTCCAAGCCTTTATCATTTACATTGCTCAAGAACCCTATAGTTAATGTAGTTTTGCTATCTTAATAGTTAGTCTAGCTTAGCTTAGTTAGTTAGTTTTTGATTAGTAGTTATTTAGTTGTTCTAAAGCAAGTGTTGGAGTGGGTGACACCTCCTTCATTTGTGGTGCTTGTTGTTTGAAGACTTGAAGCTTTTGTTGGAATGCAAAAATTGGTAGTAATCTTTTTCTTTTATGTTGTGTTATGTTTGTGTTGTTGATTTTTCTTTGGTGTTGGTTGTTTAATTTTTAGCTTAAGTTGTTCATTGCATTTGAAATCCTCCTTTTCATCTTGTAGTTTGTTGTTCTTCTTGTTTGCAAAACTCCATTGTAGCATAGTCTTGAAGCTTTTTACCTCTTTTAACTAGACAAACTTTTGGTCTTTGAAAGATGTATGGAACTTTCTTCTTTAATCAATTTGGCATTTTTCCCATTTAACGCTCTTTGACTTCCTTTAAGTTTCAAATTCTTTTGATTTCCCTCCATTCCTCTTTCAAGACTTGCAAGCTTCTTTAATTTAGTAGATTTTAATCTATGTAATGTTGTTAATTAGGTTTAATAAGGTCATTAAAATTAATTACTTTCAAGCAAGCTTTAACTTGCACTTGATGCAACTAGTTTAGAAATTACGGGTTTAGGGCCAAAGTTCATTTAGAACCATTAATCAGAGCTTGTTGAGACTCGGGATTGACAAACTCGAGAATTGGGTTTGACGACCCCAACACTTGGTCGACAATTTGGGATTGACAACCCCGAGTCGTGGATTAAGTACTCGACAAAAACCGATTGATCGTGGAGACAAACTGAACACCCTAAACCCTCATTTTCATTATTTTCATTTAAATTCTTTTTAATTAAAGTTTCCTTTTAAACTCAAGTTTTAGCATAAAACTCAAAACCTACTCAATTACTTAATGCATTCTTAGTTTAGATTAGCTTAATTAAGATTAAAAAGAGACTAAGTAAAAACACCAACCGCCGATAATATCTATCCTCGAGAGACGCGACTCAGGAAAACTCACCGCTCTACAATCGACTCCGTACTATTGCGGAGATAATTTCTTAGAGTGCTAAGAAATCCTCTATCACAGGTATTGTGTGGATTTAGTAAGTGACTCTTCTTCTAGAAGGTGCAATACTTCTGCGGGGAGGGCGAGCTATTTTTAGGGGCAGCGACCTCTCGTATAAGAATGGTGAGCTCTTATGTGTGGTGGCTAGCTCTTATGAGATAAGTGCCACTTATTTTCAAATGAATGAAATTTTTCTTTTTTATATTCTACCTGATTTCGTACCTCAATCAGCCAGAATATGGGGGACTAGCTGATACGACATCAAAAATTTACTTGATTATATATAGTAAGAACGTAACGGAAGGGGTGGAAGATTCTAGGTCTCGACAGGACGCCAACATGGTAGTAACATATTTTTATGGTTGTTATGGAACAATGGAAAGTAGAAATCCTAGTACGGGAGTATTTTCTTATTATTGAGATTGAGTATAATTAGGAAATTTAATCCTATCTTATGAAGGAATCCGATTAGCAGGTTTGAAATCTAAGTAATCTTATAAATAGGGGATTCAGGCCCTTATTTCACAATCTTATGCTCTCTCGTGCTCTGATGCTCATCTCTTAGGCCCTAAATCTCATGCTCTTATTTCATAACTCCACCCCTCTCTCTATTATTGAGCTCACGTTATTCTCTCTTTTTATGGAATAATTCTCCCACCTCTAATAATCATATATCATGAAGTTTATGGACTTATGGCGACCTCTCCTTTAGAAGAGGCGAGCTCTTCTTTAGGAGAGGCGAGCTCTCCTGTCTCTTGTTTATATAAAGAGGACACAGGCCTCACTTTTTACTCTACATTGATTTTATCTAATATTTTAAGCTCTTGCGCACTATTGAGATCTCACATGTCTTTCGAACATTTCCTGACTTAAGCATCGGAGGGCATACGCCTAGGCCGCCTGGCTTTGGTTCTGTTTTGCAGGTTTAATCAGGTTGCTGCTCACATATCTAAGGTTGATCAGGTCGCTGACTTCATATTCAAGGTGAGTACTTTCTATTCTTGTGGCACCAATCTTTTTGGTCGCATCAATGTTCTATTCGTGTGATTCGTTCATTATGTTTGGGTCGCTATAACTTGCTAATGGTCTTGGTCGAGGGCTTGATGTGTGTGATTGGTGAAAAGAGTTCTTAGGCAATTTTAATAGTCTTCCATGACTTCTTAAATAAAGTATATTTTCAAATTATGTTTTCTCTAGCTAGCTAGCCCATTTGAGCATGTAAGAACATTCTTTGTTGTCCATATAAATAATGTGTTTATCTTGATTATTGTAAACCCTCGATATTGGGTAATGTAATTCTTGTATATTGATAAGGTGAAATTATTATGTTGGTAGAATAATTAGGAAAATTAATGTTTGTTACGTTGTAAGAAAAACAGAGTCTGAATATTGATTCTCAATCAAAAAAACTACAAAATAAAAGGAATGAAAAAATATAAAGAAACATATAATTTTTATTTATTTCATCTAAATTATATTATTGGTATACATAATAAAGGCCTTAGCATTGGGGTTGATACGAAGCGTATGAGTTAATTTTATGTTTAGAAGCTTCAAGTGTTATCTTGAGGGTGAAGTTTAATTTCATGGGTTTTTATGTTTTTATATGTTTAGTATGAAGTCATTTTATCCCATTTTCCTACATTGTCCAACAAGCCTACATTACGACCTATTAAAGACTTTTGATTCACAAATCATGTGCACGTACCTTGAGCATGGGGGATATTAGAGACGCTTGGCAAGCCGACTGGGTAAGCTCATATTGAATTGATTTGAGCATATACAAGTCCTTATATAAGAATAATGAGCAAAAAAAATACATCTATTGTGAGGAATGTGAATCGTCTAAGAAGTTGGTGAGACCCGCTCAGATTTTGGAGGATCCATGCGGCTCGTATGCTATGTAACTTGGTCTTTTGTTGATATTTGAAAAATCTTTCCTTCGTTGTATCTTGATTATTAATATCTTTTTGCTTGCGTAAATTTTTTGTTTAGAATGCATTGGTCGAGACTGCCAATGTTTAAGTTTGGGGGTTTGTTCACATGCAAACTTACATGTTTTAAGGGTACATATAATAGTATTTTAAGGAAAAGCATATAATTTTCATGGGATTTTCCTTAGTTTATGGGCTTATTCGAGAATATTACTTTTTTCTCATTTTAGTTATTTTTCATTGAAAACTAATATTTTTTAGCCCTTTTGGAGCTAGAGCACTGGCAAATGATTCGAACTTTTTGTACCTACTTTATTAAATTTGTCAGTTTTAAAAAGCTCGCTCGCAAGAGTACGAGTTCGCATGTAGGTTGGTAAGTTAAACCGATTCGATCTCTCGAGGAAGACTAGATTTGAAAGTTCATTTTGTGTTTGATTTAACGAATAAGAAAATAAAAATAAAACAAATCTAAACACGTGGACAGGGGGTTTTTGTTTGAGAGTTAAGAGCAATAATTTAAATTTAAAGATTACTTAAGTTATGAACTAATTAACAAAAACTAGAAATTATTTAAACTAAGAATTAGTTATCTAAAACTAAGATTAAATTATCTAAGAGCAATTAAATCTAGAACTTATTTAAATTAATTAAAAGACTTATAAAACGATTTAAGAAAACTAGGGTTCTAGAGCTTTGATTCGTCTCCACGATCGCTTGGGAAAACCCAATTGATGGTTCACAATGAATCTAGGCTCTAGACCCATTAGATCTAGCCTACGATCATAATCACAATCAACATCTCAATCTCAAAGCAATCAAAAGCACGATTCGTCATGGAAGCAATAATTATCAATTAAACTAATGAAAAACATGCAATTAAATTAAAGAGCGAAAGAAATAATTACTTACTAATTAAACTAAGAAGAACCGAATCATTTTGTTGTAGAAATATCGAATCCAAACTATCTAAAAACTAATCTAACTATTTTAAAAGCTAGAGATTTAAAACTAAGAAGTTTGACAATGTAACTAAGAAAATAAACGGCACTCGTTGGGGTTGTCAGCCCCTAAGAGGCCTTAGAAACCCTAGGAATATGATAATGTATGTTAAAAATGAAATACATAGGGTATTTATAGTTTTGGGAAGTCTTGGACAGTAAGAAACCCTTAAAAATGCGTTTTCTGGGCAGTCGCGTCGACCGGGCGTCGACCGACGCGTTTAGGATCGATGCAACAGAGAGTTTGTGGGCATTGGTGTCGATCAGGGCTATTATAATGGTTCTCGCGTCGACCGACTTAAACTGGTCGACACGGGCGGACTGACGCAGGCACGGTCAGCAGGTGTGCACAGCGCTTGGCAGGACTCGGCAGGGCTGGTCGGCCAGAGCTACTATAATGGTTCCAGATGGAAAACCTATATAGAAAGTCGGCAGCTTCACATTCTCCAAATCGCGGCCCGTCTTCGCTGAAACTCTACTCGTTTGCCCATCCTTCACAATCTTCAGGCCAAAACACTTTAAAATACCTAAAATAAACATAATATTAATTAATTATAATCAAGATGCGATAAATAAAGTTGGAGATAAGAAAATATGAAAATACGCTCAATCTATCCAACTTTCACCGAAATCAACAATAAAAACTAGCTAAAATACTAACTAAAATCAAGACAAATTTGTGCTAATCAAATACCCCACGCTTAATTGGTTTGTTCATTCTCGAACAAATGATAAATTCGAAGTATAACAAGAAAGGAAATAAGCTCAAGCAATGAGTTGTGTTGTGCTACATATATAATTTTGAAAATATAGATACATGTAATGCAACTTCAAACACTCCACCTTTATTACATTGTCGCTTCAAAAACAAAATCATGCATCCTCACAAAGGGTAATATATATAAGTTACGCTCAAGCACTCAAGAAATGCTGCATAGGATGTGTATACACTCAAGTGATACACAAATGCAAGTACAATAAACAAGAACGGAAAATCAATCTCTTTTCAATCGCAAATTAAGTGTGTTATCAACAAAGAATCGGAAAAGGTCTTTCCGGGTTGTAATGTAAGGCTCTTTGGACGGGTATGAAATATATAAGTCGTGTGGCTAAATAACTCACTCAACCTATTCTAATCACGAAACAAAATGCTTCACCTCGTTCAAAAGAATAACCTCACTAAACACTCATAACGTAGCCTTTATTTTTAGGCTATTTCTAAACTCGTAACTCTAACCGACTTTTGCTCGAACCACTTAAACAATATACAAGCTTATAATACGCTTCCTTATTACAACTCAAATCTTTACCTTTTAAACATTAGGCCTCGTAAGAAAATAAACAATAAAACACAAGCCTTTATAAGCGTAGGCAATGACTAACATAATTCAACTAGACTCACCATCCTTTTTTTTCTGTCTTTGTTTTCTTTTTTTCTTTTCTTTTTTTTATCCCCCTTTTATTCTCATTTTATACAATATATATTAATTAAAATTAATTAACATTATATTTAGAGAAATTAATGAGATATATGATGCTTTTAATAACATAAATATGCAGTGATACCAAAAATCATCTCTAATTATTATCAATTTATTATCGGAAGAGTCTCCTAAATCTGGTGTGAATTTGTAGTAAAAATAAAATTATTATGACAAATTCATATTTGACATCACCAAAGAACTATTTCGTGTCAAAATAATGTTGTCGTCATTTTTCTAGAACTGATGACAAATTGTAGCGTTGTCATGAAAAGAAACTTGTTGTGACAACAAATATCGTCACGATTCTTCAAGGGAACATTAGTGACAAAAATGATTCCATCACAACTAGAAACTTATAGTGACACCCAAATCTCATCACACTTTATTATATGTTTGTCAGAAAATGGGTTTTCCGAACCATTTTTTTTGTCATCCCAAAATTGTGACAAAATACATTTAAACGTCATCAAATATAAGTATTTGTGACGAAATCGGTAAACAATTGTGACAACAATAAATGTTGTCATAGAAGGGTGTTTTTCTATGACGAAATCAAAAAACGTCACTATTGTAGTGGAAGTAGGATAAGTGCTACTCATTATGACTAACCATTCATTATGATATCTGCAAGTGCATGAATAATTTTATTAAAGTAGGTAAAAACAGATGTATGGAACATAGCCAGATTTTTATGATAAAATCTACTCTTTTATGGGGATGACAATGGCGAAGATCGGGCTGGGTAGTTAAACCTGGACCCTCCTTGTGTGCTTGCCTCGATGCTCGATCTGACCCGTGCCCTGCAATGGGTCCATCACAGTTGCCCTGCGCCCTGCCATGTTAAAGGCAGGTCTGCTCCACCCGTTTTTATAAAAAAAAATTATGTAAATTTAGCAGACTAAACCTAGAAAAATAATGTTATTTCCCAAATCAAGTTAGATATAGAAAATATAAATAAAAAAAACGAATGTGAGAGATTTACAAGAATATTTGCCAGATATTTAGAGTGGTGGTGGTGGACTATAAGAGACACGCTTCGAGAGCCTAACAAAAATCTCTTCGGAGTTTGGAGTGGTGGTCGCAGACTGGCGGAACTCAAGATGTGCGGGGAAACATGATAATTTGGAATAGAAGGAATAGTTAGGGAGGGACGTACGGACCTTCACAAGAGTGGTTGTTAATTGTGGAGCCTCGTAGAAGCGGCGGCCGATGAGATTTAGATTTATTCATTTACTAATTTTATCTTAGGAAATGCGAATGGCAGCGTGTGTGAACTGTTTGAGGCCAAAATGCAGAATTAGTCCACTAACTTTGGGCAGTTGGGGATTTTAGTCCACCAAATACACGGGTGGCGATTTTAGTCCACTAATTTAAAAGAAATCGCACATTTAGTCCAATTTTGACCTGAAATTTGAATTTTGGCCGGAAATTGGATTTCGACCCGATTTTTGGGGATTTTGACCGGCCAACATGGGACGGGTGGCGATTTTAGTCCACTAATTTAAAAGAAATCGCACATTTAGTCCATTTCTGACCTGAAATTCGAATTTTTCCCATAAATTGGATTTTGACCCGAATTTTGGGGATTTTGACCGGCCACAATGCCACATATGTTGACTTAATTTTTATTTTAATTATAAAAATTAATAATACCACGTGGGTATTTATTAAAACAAAAATAATAAAATAAAGTAAAAAAAACGAAGAATCCGCTCGTGAGTGCTCAGACCGGAAATCTCGACTAAACCGGCTTCTTTTAGGGATAAGAAACTTTGCCGTTCGGTTTTTTTCTCACCGCCGTCGCTGCCGAATTTTACCGCAAGATTTTTCTCCGGCCGGCTGAGATGCTAATCCAATTCTTATTCGCAAAAATGTGAGGTTTGACGACGGATATTAACTGATAGCTTCCGGCGTGAGGTTTGATTGCGTTCATACCTTTTTTTTTAAATTTTTTTTTCTGAATTTGAATGATTAGGAGGTTTATCTTTGGGTTCGTGTGTGTGTGGTTCAAAATCGAAATGCAAACTTTAGCTTAAAAAGTACAGAGATGACGTCTCCCAAGTCTTCTTCATTTTTTTTTTTACTTTATTTTATTATTTTTHTTTTAATAAATACCCACGTGGCATTATTAATTTTTATAATTAAAATGAAAATTAAGTCAGCACATATGTGGCATGTTGGCCGGTCAAAATCCCCAAAAATCGGGTCAAAATCCAATTTTCGGGCAAATTTCGAATTTCAGGTCAGAAATGGACTAAATGTGCGATTTCTTTTTAATTAGTGGACTAAAATCGCCACCGTCCCATGTTGACCGGTCAAAATACCCAAAAATTGGGTCAAAATCTAATTTTCAGCCAAAATTCAAATTTCAGGTCAGAAATGGACTAAATGTGCGATTTCTTTTAAATTAGTGGACTAAAATCGCCACCCGTGTATTTGGTGGACTAAAATCCCCAACTGCCCAAAGTTAGTGGACTAATTCTGCATTTTTGCCCTTTTTTGATTAGGGAATTCAGTATTCTGTATTTTATTCATATATATATATATATATATATATATATATATATATATATATATATATATATATATATATATATATATATATATATATATATATATATATTCTGTTTGCAGGTTTGACATTCGCAAAGAAGAAAGCACTACTTCTTCAATGCCAGTGGTGTGAGGCAGGTGTGCCTAGCAGCTTAGTATAAGCTATTCCATTACATGGATCGAAACCCAGACCCAGTCTCCCAAATCTGGAAATGCTAACCACAGTTTCAATGGTAACGGGACGGAGGGGGAGACACATTCATGAAAAGCGAGAAGACGTGTCGTAGGGGACTGACCAACTATGAATAGATCTTACTTACGGGTAAGATATCTTATCCCACTTTTTTGGAATTGCTTTCAAAAGAATTTCCTAATTCATTTATCTAGTTTGATTGAGACGGATCAGCTCCACGAATAGTAGACAGGGGAAGGGGAGTCTCTCTTAGATTTCGCACATAGGAGATCGAGACACCTCTTTGTTTTACATTGCTAGAGGAATCCGGGAAGAAGGATCCGAAGGAGAAGAAGAGAATATATATATATATATATTATATATTATATATATATAGGGGTGGGTTCAAATAGAACCATGTCATTATATGCAAACCTGCGAACTAGTGTTTTTACTATATACCAGCAGTGTTTTTATTATACAATCACAGTGCTTTATTAATATTTTCAGTTATATACACTAGTAGTGCTTTTATTAGACAATCCTAATGCTTTTAATCAAATAAGAAAATACACATAAAAATCTGATCCATCCATTTAATTAGATCTAAGGCCCATAATAGACCCTAGGTTCACATATAATGGACATGGTTCTCATTTGAACCTAATCCTATATATATATATATATATATGTGTGTGTGTGTGTGTGTGTGTGTGTGTGTGTGTGTTGTGTTTGTGCACGCGCGCGGGGGCCTTGTTCCAGTGAGAATGAGTCCTGGTATAAGAAATGAGAATGAACATCAACTACATATGCACATTAGTGGTTTATGATAGCCTTTAAATTTATTAATCAATTGAATAAGTACATTAGTGTTAGAAAATCACAATAGTGTAGTGAAAATGCACACTATTACAACATTTGACATGCAAAATAGTGTAAGTGAAAAAAAAAATGCACTATAGTGATGTATTTTCTTTATGTTCTTGAAATCACAATTATGTAAAAACACAGTGACTAATTTTGATATTAACCACTTATTATTGCAACTTTAGTTCCATGAGACTTGCAAAATAGTACCACTGGAAATGCATAATAGTGTTACTGAATATGCACAATATATATGGGAAGTTTTGGGAAAAAAATATTTTAGTTCATTATATTGTCCACTATCCATAAAGGATCATGATATTTTCCGTTATCAAAAACGGTTTCACTAAGTTGGATAAATTATAAATAAAATAAAAAAAGTTAGAAATTATTCTTTTTGGAAATAGAATAATAAAATGTCATGATTAAGTACTTTTATTATCGTTTTCTCTTCATTTTTAAAATATTAAATGATAACAATGATGTATTTTTCCCTATATTATCCTCAAGTTTTCTTTTTCTATTTAACAAAAAAAAAAAAAGTA
>BMAC01000687.1:438266-451094 GCA_014905375.1 Phtheirospermum japonicum | reverse complement strand
AAAAAAAAGCCGAAAATAAATTCCGGCCACCGGAACTGACTCCATGGACATGTAGTAAGAAAATTAGGGCAGAAAAAAAAATGGCCAAAAATTAATTCCGGTAGCCGAAAAATATTTTAAGATGATTAGGAAAAAAAATGTGACCGAAAAAAATTTTCCGGCGGCCGGAAAATTTTCCGGCCGGCGAGTAACTTTATATTAGCTAGGCAAAAAAAAAATCTCGCCGGAAAATTTTCCGGCGGCGAAAGCAGGTGGCGGTAGCATGTGGCCCCATTTTATTATTATTATTATTAATTATTTTAATAGTAAGGGTATTGTGGTATATTCATATCACAATTTTAGACTATTTGGCAAAAAGTAGGTATTATATGACTTAAAATTGGATGGAGGATTAATTGACAAATGGACCTTCACCTGTGGTACTATTTGACAATTTCCCCAAAATAAAAATAATAAATAAAGAAACTTTGGCGTAAAACTAGGAATTAAAAATCTCAAATAAAATATATTTTAAAATTTTAAATAAAAATAAAAAATAAAGAAACTTTGCCGTAAAACTAGGGCATATAATTGTATTTTGTCGTATTATCTCCGATACAAATTGCATCATAGAGTAGTTCTTAACTTTTATAAATGACCAAGAAACGCTGTTGCCACCAGCGTCCTGAACAGAAACTTTTGGTTTTTCAAATTCACCGCGGTACGCTCATAACTACAGCATCCCGTTTTTTAATTTCTCTTTCATATATACTATTTATTCAATATTTATTTAAATATATATTATTTATTTATTTTTCCCAAAAGAATACATCATTAAAGTTGCTTTACATCGAGATTCCTCGAAGACTGAACAATCTCTTTGTAGGCATAGCTCACTTTTTTGCTATTACTCTGCTTTTGGCAATCAAAACAGCAACATACTATAGAAATCAACGCGCCTCAGTTACTGCCACAATTGGAATCACAGCTACACAAATCTTCTTTGCAAATCCTAAATTGCTCGAACTCTGCTTTTCAACATAATTAAGCACATCATAATCCTCATCAACAACGAAAAAAAAAAAAAGAGAGAGTTTATTTAATTACACATTTATATGATTGCAACATTTATATGATTGCACAAAAATACATCAATAATTAGGAAACTAAACAATTTACCACACAATTAATTGTTGAACCCATTTGAAATTTGGCAAAGGAGAAACTAACTCATGATTTTGGTTTCCTACTTTGCGGTCATAGTGTTCCATGAATTTGGCAATTTATTAGGTATACTTGGGTGCACCTTGCTATGTGCAATTTGTAAAAATATTATTATTTAGTTATACGTGATAATATATGGCAGTTATACGTGATGATATATGGTAGATATACGTGATGATCAAAAGTTTAGAGTTTAGGATTTACTTATCAATTGTAGGGTTTAATTTTACATTTTAGGGTTTAGTTTTCTATTTTTAGGGTTTAATTTCTTATATTTTTATTTAATTTCACATTTTAGGATTTCGACAAAAATCTATATTTCTACTAGTTATATGTGATTATATGTGTTAGTTATATGTGATGACATGTGACAGTTACTTGTGATATATGATAGAAAATTAGAATTTAGAGTTTAATATTCAATTTCAGGGTTTAGTTTTTCATTTTAGGGATTTTCCATTTTTAGGGTTTAGTTTTTATTTTAAATTTATTTTTTGAATTTTAAAATTTTAAATTTTAGATTTAGAATTCTAATTCATTTGTGATGATTGTACCACTTATATGTGATGATATGTATCAGTTATATGTGATAATATATGTCGGTTATATGCGATGATAAATTAAATTAAAGGGTGCACCTTGCAAGTACACCTGAGTACATGGTATACTCTCTCGATGAATTGCCTCTGAGAGTTGTGGGCATCTTCGAAGGTTTTCTAGAACATGAAAAATTAAAAAATGTTTATATCATTTGATTTTGGAAAGAAAAACGAAAAGTGAGAAATAGAAAAAGAAAAATAAATCATTTAAGGAAAATACATTATTATAATTATCATTTAATATATTAGAAATTAATATAAAATGATAAGAAAACACATATTGATGTCATCTCATCAATCTTGCCCGAATAGGATAATTTTTTTGTCTTTTTTGATGATATGGCTACCTTAGTGGACTTGTTTTGATCTTGGACAACATTATGGTCCTTATTTAGAGAGTGCACAATATAATGAACTAAAAAAATAATTTTCCTAAAATTGCACAATATAATTTATTAGTGCATCGTAACCTTTGTTGAAAATGAGAAAAGATGAAATCCTCAAAAAAATTTAAAAAATAATATCTTTTGATAATATTTTGTTTTAAAAAAATATATTTTTAAAAAAATATATTTTTAAATATTAAAATAATAATACTATATGTGACATCATCATTATCAAATATGATGTCATGATGATATCACCATTCTCAAAATCTATTGGCTTTAGAGCATTCTCATTTCTCACACCAAGATTCATTGTCACTTGATTCTAGTCCTATATATAAAGGAGTGTCATTCTATAGGAGCCCTCCACTATGTGGGAATTAGGGACTAATCTTAAACACGTGATAGGAAGATCCTGGGGCCTTTAATAGGGCAATTTATTGCATGCACCTGGGTGCACCCTGTAAAACTTTGTTATCATTCAGTTATACGTGATGATATATGACATTTATACGTGATGATATATGGTAGTTATACGTGATAACATGTGATAAAAATTTAGAGTTTAGGATTTAGTTTTACATATAAGGTTTAGTTTTTCATTTTTAGGGTTTAATTTTCCATTCTAAGGTTTAGTTTTTCATTATGTTATTTAATTTTCCATCTTAAGGTCCCGACAAGAATCTATCATTATACCTTTTATATGTGATGATATGTTTTAGTTATATGTGATGATATGTGTCAGTTATATCTGATGATATATGATAAAAACTTAGAATTAGAGTTGAATATTTAATTTTGGGATTTAATTTTTCATTTTAGGATTTAGTATTCCATTTTTAGTGTTTATTTTTCATTTTAGGTTTATTTTTTTCATTTTAGGATTTTAGATTTTAGATTTAGAATTTCAATTATCTGTGATGATATGTATCAGTTGTATGTGATGATATGTACCAGTTATATGTAATGATATATGCTAGTTATATGCGATGATAACTTAAATTATTAATGAGTCCTATAATAGCTTGGGTAGCAAGGACATATATATAAATTCATCAAAAATATTACCCCCTCTGGTTCATATTAAGTGTCGTTTTCGAAGTTAAGTCTTGCTTCAAATTAATTGTCGTTTTAGAACTTTTTAACAAATTTTTTCTTAACTTTATCCACACTCATTTAAATAAATAAAACATATTTATGGTAATCAGATAATGGAAAAGACTACGGTACATTCAAAATACCATACCCATGTATGAGAATCCAATCACAATTAGACACCTCATTTATATTGATAGATTAGAATCTTTTTAAATAAAACTATTGGTTAATAAAGGTAGAAGTATCATATAGTGACCGTACTGTATAAGTTCCCTAAGATAATTGTTAGTAAGGAGGTAAGAGAGTTTAACTAGGAATATTATTAATTGATTAAGGGTATATTAGTCAAATTTATATGTTTCTTAATTTTAAACATAAATCTTAAAATGACATTTAATAAAAAACGGAGGGAGTATCTTTTATCACGAGAGAGAGGGAAGACTCGCCGGATTCAACTTTAAAATTGGTAACTTCCGAAATCATAACAAATTCCACCCCACCAAAAATCAAAGTGATTCTCTAAATCGACATCACAATAAAAAAATCGATATCCACCATAACCCTTAGAACAAACGAGATTTTGAACACTTATACCAAAACCCAGTTATATTCCGATCTTCTAGTTAGCCTCAATTATGTTTCTTAGACGCAACTATGACAAATGTCGCGATGGAAATGATAAGGGGCATGCTAAAATCCTAGTACTGCCGATGTCTTGCGTAATAAAAGATATGCAGGAGTAAGTGCGAGCACTCTAAAGGCTGGGCGCAGGGACGGATGGGCAGCGCAAAAGGTCATCCATTTTCAGAGGCGATACTGAGGGCGACCTTACCCGAGGATATAAGGGGTTAGATTTTTACTATGAAGGATTGCCGGACCCCACTCGGTATGTCCAAAGTTTTTAGAATGAGGCGGTCTTGAGGAAGTAAATGGATGTAGTGGCATGTAAGGCATTCATATCTACTTTTAGGGGTCTAGCACAAGACTTATTTCATCTGTTGGCTCCGGAGAGAATTACCAGCTTTCATATCTTGAAGTCGGCCTTCCTAAAGCACTTTTCCAGCGCAAAGTTACATACTAAAAAAGCATAATCTCTCTACTCAATTGTACAATGACCTGGAGAGACCTTGGAGATTTATTTGTTTTGATTTACCAGAGTTACTCTAAAGGTACCCACTACAACGAATGACATGAAGGCGGGAGCTTTGAATCAGGGGTTGAGAATAGGGGCATTTAGGACCTTATTATCCAAGCTACCTGCACACACTTTTGAGGAAGTTTTGGATAGATGAATGAAGTATATCCATGTAGAGGAAGCATAAAGGAGGATGGGTTACAATTTGGAAGGGAGGTGAGAGATTTAGAGTGGATAAAACTTAAGAGATTGAACCTAGAAGAGAGATGTGGTGACCTAAACAGGAACTCATGGGCGCCGGAGCAGACAGAAGGGTAACATCAAGAAGTGAAGGAAGGGAGGATATAAACTTTACACCCTTGGTGATGCCGAGAGCTAGGGTGTTCACGATTATGGAGAGCCAAGTGCCCAATGCCATCATATGGCCAGAAGACTATACGAAAATACCCACTAACTCAAAGTATCAATTCTTTTGCAGGAT
Source organism: Phtheirospermum japonicum (assembly GCA_014905375.1). Classification (NCBI taxonomy): domain Eukaryota; kingdom Viridiplantae; phylum Streptophyta; class Magnoliopsida; order Lamiales; family Orobanchaceae; genus Phtheirospermum; species Phtheirospermum japonicum. The sequence goes on along the minus strand of BMAC01000687.1, from coordinate 446,192 downwards.
CCACAATAATTATGGACATTCTAGCATCTAAATGAGGAGATAGAAAGGTTAAGCAAGGCACGAAACTTAAAGGAGGTTGTGTGCAAGTATAAAGCACCACATGATCAAAGGAAAGCTCTACCGGGACCCCCACCAAGAGGTCCCCCAGAAGCACAAGCAGGGGGGCAACCAAGGGAAGATTGGAAAGTAGATAAGAACCAGGGAGAAATGCTGGGAATAACAAGCAAAAGATAAACATGATATCAGACGAACCAACAAATGGGGACTCAAAAAATGGCATGTAAAGGTAGCTCGTCCAGGGCCATTTGAGGTCACAGCCATTAATAAGAGACCTCCACTGGCAGGAGTAGTTATTTCCTTCAACCAAGGAAAACAACGAGGCTTACATGTTGAACATAATGATGCACTAGTGATTCAAGTAGAGGTGGATGGATATGATGTTGGAAGGGTGTTTGTGGACAATGGAAGCTAAGCTAATATCCTTTATCAGGAGTTCTTCGAGCAAATGAATCTTGAGGTGAAAATAAAATTGGAACAAACACTCATTTATGCTTTTAATGGGGCGTAAGTCATTACAGAAGGAGAGGTAGTACTTTTGGTTGCATGGGGAAGCGGCGACCTGCGAGTGGAGAAGAAAATAAAGTTCTTGATAATCAAGGCATCCAGACGAAGATAAGGTTGGCGAGGTGATATCAGAGCAATGGGTCACGTGGTCCTGTTATCAGATGACCGTACAGAAGGGAATGAGTGAATGAAAGCGGGAATAGAGCAGCGATATACAAGAAGGGATACTTAACGCTAATAATTTAAGGGAAGAGGAGAATTCAGTTGACCTCATGAAGAGCTTATAGAGTATCACACCCCGATTTCAGAAAATATAAATTTTGATTTTTCATAAACAGAACTTCCAGTAACAAGGGCATTAGTTTTCAAAAAATCACAATCACCATAAAAATTGAGTGGAAGCATGAATAAACATAACATTTACTTAAAAAGAGGAGATTCACATGAAGAATCAAAATATCAGTAACATAACTGTTCACGGGCTCTTAAACGGAAACACAAGTATTGAACTTTATTTTAAACTTGACAAAAAATAAAGGTACTAATCCGTAAAATAAAATCAAAAATATCATCATCGCATCCACCACCTTGTACCAGATCCAACTCCTCAACCTGAAAAGTTTGATAAAAATGGGTGTGAGCTTTGAACTCGCTCCGTGTGGATTCGTTTGTCAATATTAAACACTTATCATATAAATCATAAATGAATAGATACAACACACTATTTGTATTTTTAGCTCGAAAGCTACTATGGAAGTTGCATTGAGACATAGATAATTCATATAATTCCATTTAACATAGCCAAACATAGTTTTGAAAAGTTTTCAATCACATACCTTTGAATGTATTTTCGTAAGTATGCGAATGTAGATGCTCGTGATTGAAATTCATAGGTTTGAGAAACCTCGTTTCCTACATTGAAAATAATAACTTAACTTAGTACTTGCCTTTGAAAAATGGATTTGGAGTAATTGAAAAGATAACAAAATCATAGCCAAGAATTGAACGTCCGTTGAGGAAATTTAAATAATAAGGTAGATACGGATGTTTTCGTAAAGTTCATGAAGTTGGAGGGGTGAAAAGAAGATAATTTGAAAGGTCTGTAGGCTGGAATGAAGTTTTTGTAAGTTTGGGGGCTGGATTTGGGGTTTTGGGTAAATTGGGATCTCGATTAAACGAATTGATAACTTGTGAGTTCAAATGGTAATTTTTAAAAAGGTTGGAGTATAAAAGAGAAAATACCAGACCTTAATCGGTCAGAACCCGAATTCTCCCTTTTCTTCCCTGATTTCTCTGCCCTAAATTTCAGAAATCCTTGGACTCTTTCTCAACTCATCAACGGCTCAGCGTCTGGAAATCAGCGGAATCAAGTAGCATGTACCTGACGACAACCCGCAGCGGTGGCAGGGGAGGCATCTTGGATGGTTCATTGTGGGATTGTTAGGTGGCGCGGTTTAGGCACAACTCGTCTGGTAGAGCAATACCAACGTCGGCATCTTCAATAACAGGGATTGCGACGATGTGAGTACCGAACGTGGGGTCTGGAAGCGGCGGCGCTGAAGTACGGCCCTGGTGGTGATGTCATTTGGTGGCTTTTTCAAAAAATCTATAGTCGGGCATGACTGAGAAGGGCGGTGGTCATGGTTGCGGCATGGCGGTGCTCGACAGCAGCTGTGGGGAGCCATTTGGCAGCGACGATGATGGGGTCTCAGAAAACTCGGTAGGTGGCGATGATAATTAAAATCACCGGTGGTCTGTGGTGGAGATGGTTCGGGTTGGCATTCGTGATGGCTCGGAGGCGAAGCTCTGACTTTGGGTCCATACATGACGGCAGTGGTGATTTTTTGTCGAGGGATTTGGTGGCTGTCGATTCTAGTGAAGAAAAATCTGGCAGTGTGGGGTTTTGGTTGGTTTCGTGATTTTAGTTTTGGTAATTTGATGGCTAAGAAAAATCGGAGGGGTTTGGACAAAAACAATGTTGGCCGATGGTGATGATGAAGAACAAAGAAGATTATATTTGCCTGTAAATTTTTTACCTTTTTTATGGCCTTATGAAAAAAATGCACTGGATTTATGTGATTGTCGAGAGGTGACTTGGGTTTAAAAGGGTGGTGTATTATTGAAAAGTTAGGGTAGTAGTCTTGGTGAAACTGAGCTAAGTCATAAGGTTTTAATGGACTTGGCTTTGGTAAAATAAAATAAAATGAAAAATAAAGTAATTAAATTTGGTTAATAGGCTTATTGGACTTTAAACAAAAGAATATATATATATATATAATAAAAAAAATTATTGGGCTTAACACAATAAGAAAATAAAAACTTGGGCGTTACAACTTACCCTTCTAAAAAACATTTCATCCTCGAAATGCAGATAAGCTTACCCTGATTCAGCAGTCGCATGTTAAACAGTCGAGCACTTCCTCCTGGTCCTTTCTTCCCTGCAAAACTAGTATTGCCGAAAACCGGACAATCATCATCAAGATGTCCTTTTTGTTTGCAACGAAAGCATGTATTTTTCCCTGCTAGACATTCTTCAAAGTGACTTTTCCCAAAATCCCACAAACGGGCTTAGCAAGTTGATCTCCTTGATTATTTTCATCTTTCTTTCCTTGCTTGTCATGATTTTTATTCTCGTTTAGATTCAAATATTCACACTTCCTCTTTCTCGAATTCTCCATTTATTTTCGATCCATATCTTGGCTAGCAGTTATCTCTTGTGCGCGCTTAACCATCTCGGCATATGATAAATCCTTATGACTTTTGAGGATATATCTAGTTCTTGGTCTCGGCATATTATTCAAGTCGGTATCTCCTCTTGATTTAACTCCCAGAATTCACGTTCCTTTTGCTCATAAAACCTTGTGTAGTATTGACCTCTCAAAATATCTTTGAACTCACTCCAAGTTAGAGCCTCACGCTCTTGTTCGGTTCTGGTTCTCAAATAACCTTCCCACCAACGATCTGCCCCTTCAATTAGTTGATACTCAGCGCAAATCACTCGTTGAGCATCGCTGCAATCCAGTAGTTTGAAAGTTCGTTCCAAAGAACGGAACCAGTCTTCAACGTAAATAGCTTCCTCTAATCTAGTGAAAGTGGAAGGTGCGTAGCGACGAGATTGCTCCACTATTTGAGCATGATTATTCATAGGCGCAAACACATCATTCATATTTTGACCAACTTGATTTGTATGAGATGATTGGTTCGCAGCATGAGCTTAGTTCATATCATTTCCTTGATTTATAGAATTTGCTTGGTTTTGACCTCTAGGAGCACGTCTCTGAGGCATTTTCCTATAGTTATTGCATGAAGTTTTCCAAAGTTCAACACACATAAGCATTTACAGTTCGTCTAAACAAAATAGTTCTCATGGAATAGAGCATGCATAGAAATGTGTGACTTTGTAAAATGACATAGTAATCATGCCTATAGAAATCCCTTTGTATAGCATAGCATAGTATAACATTTGCAATAATAATGGCTTTTGTATTTGCAGTTGAGAAAATGAAATAGACTAAGAAAACTTCAAAAACTTTACAAAATAATAATAATAAAAATTATGCATGAACCTTATGAAGTTGGCGCGGTATGGCGGTGGTGAATGCTTGTTGACATTGTTTTACTCTTGTACTAAAATGTAACCATTAAACTTTGACATAAAAAAAATCATAATAAAACTTTTGACTAATTCATGAAAATAAGACTGTTTTTTTTTTTTTGTCTTTCTTTTGAAATCGACAAACAAAAATATTTAGCGAGTCTACAGAACCATAGACCTACTTTAATACCACTTTGTCAAGCCCCAATTTCAGAAAATATAAATTTTTATTTTTCATAAACAAGACTTTCAAAAACAAGGGCATGCGTTTTTCATAAATCACAATCACCATAAAAATTGAGCGGAAGCGTGAATAGAACTTCAACATTTATTCGAAAAGAGGAGATTCACTTGAAGAATCAGAATATCTGTAACATAACTGCTCACAGTCCCTTAAACGGAAACACAAGTATTATACATTATTTTAGACTTGACAAAAAATAAAGATACTAATCCATAAAATAACATCAAAAATATCATCTTCGCATCCACCGCCTCATACCACATCCAACTTCTCAAGCTTAAAAGTTTGATAAAAATGGGTGTGAGCTTTCAACTCTCTTCGTGAGAATTCGTTTGTCAATATTAAACACTAATCATATAAATCATAAATGAATAGCTACAACACACTTTTTGTTGTTTTAGCTTGAAAGCTACTATGGAATCTTGCATTGAGACATAGTTAATTCATATAATTCCATTTAACATAAACAAACATAGAGTTTTGAGAAAGTTTAGAATCACCCACCTTTGAATGTAGTTTCGTAAAGATGTGAATGTAGATGCTCGTTCTTGGAAATCCTAGGTTTGAGAACCCTCATTTCCTACATTGAAAATAATAACTTAACTTAGTACTTGCCTTTGAAAAAATGGATTTGGACTAATTGAAAAGATAACAAAATCATAGCCATGAATTGAGCGTACGTTCAGGAAGTTTAAATAAAAAGGTAGATATGGGTGTTTTTGTGAAATTCATGAAGTTGGAGGGGTGGAAAGAAGATAATTTGAAAGGTCTATGGGCTGGAATGGAGTTTTTGTAAGTCTGGGGGCTGGATTTGGGGTTTTGGGTAAATTGGGATCTCGATTAAACGAATTGATAACTTGTGAGTTCAAATGGTAATTTTAAAAAAGGTTGGAGTATAGAAGAGAAAATACCATCCCTTAATCGGTTAGAACCCGTATTCTCCCTTTTCTTCCCTTAATTCGGGAATTTGGATGTAAGGGTTGTCGTATGGCAAACTAACTCGGTAGTTTGCCATCCTCGGCCGGATCAATCAAGCGGCGGAGGCGTCTTTCGATCGTTCAAAGTGTGGGCGGGCAGAATTGAGCTTTCGAACAGGGTTTCCATCGTTCGCTTCTCGATTATTGGTGATACTAGCGGAGAGAACGGGATGTGGAACCCACCCTGCACACACAACAAGTGACAAAAAGATTAAGCGTATCGAGTGTAAAACAGTTTGCTAACTAAAAAGCTACGACGACAATAAGAATAATTAAGAATGCCWTTGGCCTTAATCCATCCCCGGCAACGGCGCCAAAATTTGATCGATGATTTCTCGACGCTCTAGAAATCGTCTCCGCAATAGTACGGAGTCGACTGTAGGTGCGGTGAGTTGTCCCGAGTCGTGTCTCTCGAGGATGGATGTGATCGGCCMTCGGTTTTCTTTATCGTTCTTTTCGTCGGTTTTACTTAAACTAATTTAAACCTAGAAAGCGATAATCATTGTTCGGTGTTATAGCTAAGAATGAAATTGAAAATTAGGATTTAAAAACATTAAAACATTTAAAGGAAATTAAAGCTTATAATAAAAACGATCAATTTAAACTAATTAACTTATTAAAACTTAATTATTTTGAAATTAGTAAAATGGAGGGAAAATCAAAGTCAACTTATTTGAATAAGTCAACATAAGTACTTAGTATTAATTTAGGGCTTAAAGATGAAGATCTTAATAAACTTATACTAATTTAGAAATTGATTGCAACTTAATAACTTAAAAGCATAAGTCCATAAGCTAGGAAGCTAGAAAATAAAGATAGAGATTTTAAATGATCAAAACAACCACAAACAAGAATCAAACTTCAACACAAGATCAAGATGAAATAACATGGGATTAAAGGAAAGAAGTTACCAAATGTGCTTGATTACACTAAAGCTTGAATGAGGAAAAGCTTGAAAGCTGGTAGATTCTTCACAAATGAAACTTAAAACAGAGCTTGAAGATGAAACAARTAAGATCTTAACTTAACTAATCTATATCTAATTACTAGAATTTATAGGAACTGAAACTAATTTAAAAGATGAAAAAGCACTCCTTTCTGGTTCTTTGGTGAAGCTTTCCTGGGGAAGAAAGCTCTCAAGCAAGTTGTCCTCCGTGAAAAGACGTCTGATTGCTTAAATCTTAAAAAATCTGCTTTTCAGTCGATCGACTGAGAAAAAGCAGTCGATCGACTGCAGTCGATCGGACTTGTCGGCTGTCGATCGACTGCTGTGTCGAAATGGCCAAAAGCCCTGTAATTCAGTCGATCTTGGGACACCAGTCGATCGACGGCAGTCGATCGGCCAAGTAGGCAGTCGATCGACTGCCATGTCAAAAGCTTCAAAACTCGCTGGAATTTAGTCGATTTTGGGGGGTTCAGTCGATCGACCAGATATGCAGTCGATCGACTGAACATCCAGTCGGTCGAAGTGAGAGGTTGGAATGAGATTGCGTTCTGGGGGTCCATCACAGGCGGAAATGGTGGACGGGATCGTTACTCGGCGTCGGCGATCGTCGACTTGGCGTTGCTTGGGGCATACAAGTTCTTCGCCCACGTCTTGATGGGTAAACACGAGAGCACCAACCTCACTCGGCACGAGGTATACGTGCTTTGGTGCTTAAACAATGGGCATCCGGTCCCGTTTTTTCCCGTTGATCCGAGCGCAAATCGAAGGGATCCGGAGGACAAGAGGAGGGAGCGTCGCCCGACTCGGCATGGGGCCGATGATCACGGTTCTTGCCCGTTACTTCGGGTTTGAGGCCGAATCGGCAAACATGACGAGGATCAATCTTTTAGAATTGACGTTCAAGACGCCGAGAGCCCCAACGAACCCGGCGAGCCGACGACAACGCCACCGAGGCAACGAGCAGGATCAGGCCGGCGACGTCCCGAACACCGGTTCGGGCGCGCCTTTCGGCGAAGGCACGAGCCAAGCGGCAGTCCCGCAATACGGAGGTCCGAGCACCGGCTCGGGTCCCGAGATGGGTTGGAACGATTTCCAACATGCCGTGTTTTCCCGGTTCGATCAAATGAACGTTCGTTTCGACCATCTCGACGCAGGGCAGGCAAGGAACGACCGAGCTCTTCACAGCATCCAGCGCCGGCTCTTTTTGATCGAGACTCGAATGCGTCGAAACGACGACGACGACGACGATGACGGCGGCGACGGTGGAAACGAAGAGGAGGAAGAAGAAGACGAGGCCGCAAACCTCCGTTCCCGACCTAGGAGACGTCGTTAAAATCTCCTAACTTATCCTTGTTTTTTATGTTTTATTTTAATTTGTATTTCGATTATTTTCGTTTATTTCTTATCTCGTCTATTAAAAAAAAAAAAAAATTGTTTTTGTATATAGTTTCTTAATTATATATATATATAAATCAAATAAAATATTAAATAAACCCAAACAAATTGAAAAATTCAAAAATCAAAAAAATATTTGCGTTTTTGTACATAGTTCGTTTTTGTGCACGTTTTTCCACCTTGCCTAACCTTGTAGATATTTTAT
>BMAC01000687.1:421950-433727 GCA_014905375.1 Phtheirospermum japonicum | reverse complement strand
CCCGCTTGGGCGTCCTACGGCCAATAAAAACGAAAACGTGAACAAAACTACGAAAATGAATAAGAAAACGTACAAAAACTAAGAAAACCTAGAAATACGAAAAACGGCCAACCCGACTCCTAAAACAACAAAAAGCAAGCGAAAAACACGCAACGTGAAACAAAAACGGTAATGAAAATATGTACAAAAAGATGCAAATCACCATACATCACGTCATTAGCTCGTCACGACCTCATAAGAGCTCGTCGCTCTTCTACGAGAGGTCGCTACCCTCAATCCAGCTCGCCCACCCCCAGAAGGATTCTTCCTTCCAAAAGAAGAGGTCGCTCATAAATCCAATCAAGATATATGTTTACCGACCTAGATATTAATCAACTCATACCCATAAGAAGCATCTATTTTCGACCTAAAATCATAACCCTTGCAGAATAACCGATAAAATGTAATCATGTGTCTTCAAGAAGTAAAAAACACGCCACCCCTGGCCATCACATCTCTATTAAGATCATTAAATGCATTCTGGCACTATGTCGGGCACATGTCATTTCCCCATATCCTCGTATATTTAATCTGGCGGGCCCAAAAATGAAAGGCTCAAAATAAAAACCCTACCAACTTCCCGCCTTTCGAAACCGTTTCAGTCCTTTCATCTTTTCACGCCTCCCAACAATAAATATATCCCTTCATCTCCACTTGTTTTCATTTTAACAATAACATAAGCAAAAACACTATTTTCCTCCTGCATAAATTCTCTTTCGCGAACTTCTGCAAAATTCACAGCGTACCAGCATTCGTCTATAAATTCATCAACCGCAATAATGAGCAAGTCCCCCTAATCCTTCGCCATAGTTATTTTAATTTGTTGTGAGAATTATTATGTATGCTGAGTGTGACTTTTGTCATCCCCTCCCCATTAATTGATTTATGATGAACACAGTGCCTTCAAATTCTGATCCCCAGAACCTTACCCCTTCAAATCCACATACTTCCCCTGATATTGAACCCATTGAAACCATTTTAACCTTCACAAGAAGATGAAAAAATCCTCCTTGACCCCGACCTGGTTCATATGATTAACCAGAAGGTGATGTTAATTGGACCGAACTCGAGGCCCAAACTAGGACCTATACTGAGGCTAGAGCCTTAGTTGAAAATATAATATAAGACCCCTATTTCCCCCATCAAGATATCGAAAACATCCTAGAGGTCATACCTTTAATTGAACCTGATATGCCTTTAACCTCCCAACCTGAACACTTGCTCGAAAACCCAGTAACTGTGACACCCCCCTCGACCGTTGCCGACCTGCTTCCATTACCTCAAACCACCAGGGTAGTTATGGACAACTACTGGTTGCTCCCAAGTCGGGAAAAAATTGAAGGATATACACAAGCACTTAACCTTCCCGATGCCATCCTCCACCTGACCACATCGTATCTTTGACGAGCTCCTCAAAGCAGGCTTTAGTTTTTCTTCCCACTGGTTTTTATTCAGACTGCGAATAGGTTTACGGTCCCTCTCTTCCAGTTGACTCCAAATTCAATAAGATTTACGGCTGGATATGTGACTTTATATACATATTAACATGTCATGCCCGATCCAGGTTTCTTCCATTTTCATTTTTAAGTAAAATACCAAAAGAATTCCTTCTACCTCTGTACCCGCCTCGGGAAACCACTCTTCTTGGTAAACCCATCATCAAAAGTGCCCGATTGGCGAAAGAATTACTTTCTTATCCATAACAACGAAACCTGGCCCTTCAATACCGACCTGCAATACCACACCCCAAAACAAGACAACCCCCTACCTTAAAAACACGTCCAATACTCTTCAAAACATACTCTGATCAGCTTGTTGAATGGAGTAAGCGCCCTTTCGACGTGGTGCAACTTACCAGATGGGAGAGGCTGTTTTCATATGTAGGTCTTGACTCGCGACCTAATGACCACCTCTAACCCGATATGAATTTGGTAGGTCCTTTGATTGTAAATTCCCCTTTTCCTTTATATACATGATAGACTCCTTTAATTTATCCTTGTTTCTTTTACAGAAGCCCTAATCAGTACCTGTCTTTTATGAAGCTCTGAGGGTGCCACTGTCTAAGCTGATCCAAGCCCAGCAACAACATCAGCACTGCGAGCTTCCACAGTCGATGTGGATGAGGAACTTGATCACGAATATGGGCAAGCAACACCCAGCAACTTCGAAGATCGGATGCCCCTTCGAAACGTCATGAGCAAAGGAAAGGGCAAAAGATCATCTTGGGAATGGCCATCTTCATAATCCGAATCTCCAGCCAAGAAACAGCGACGTCTCCACAAGACCTACGCCCCCGCATCGAGCTCTCCAACTTTGGAGAAGAGTCTGGTACAATGTGCCACTGCTGACCGATTCAAAACTCTTTTGACTGCTCAGGTGGGCTTACATTTTCAAGAACATATATCTCAAATGTATTATTGTGCCACACACTTAACATATCTTATTTTCCTTTTTATCAAATAGCTTGAACCTCTAGTAGATGCTCTGTAAAACCACTTTCAGACGACCTCTGCTGATGGTGAGCTACAGAAAACCTGCGACAAGCTAAGTGCTTAGGCAAAAAGGAAAACACAACAACTATCTCTCACCCAAGGAGAGCTAGACGAGGCTCGTCGCCAATTGGCAGCTCGGGAAGAGGAGCTGAACGTCTCCAAAAGTCAAGTATAGACGCTGAAGGATGAAACCACTCGACTAGGAGGTCGTTTGACGAAGTTAGAGGGTCAACTGCAGGAGAAGTGTGAGTAGATGGAGGACTCCAGTCGCACATCTCGCAAACAAGGGGTAGCTGAAGGTTATCGCACATTCCTAAGGACAGAGGTGGGGAAACAATTCGTGGATGCATACAGGGATGAGCTAATGGCGGCCTACAAGAACCCAACGCTTTGCTTGTGTAAAATGGCAAGAGGAGGCCATGCTGCAAAACGAATCAAGGCCCGACTCGCTGCTATTAATGTCTCCTTCGATCCTGGTGTAGATGGCATCATTGATAAACTCCCCCCTTTCACCTTTTGGAAAGGTGACCCAAAACAGCCCCCCACATCTAAATGGTGGTTATCCAGCTAGAGAAATTTAATTTTCCGAGTTGGACTTGTTGCCGAATTAGAGGCTCCTCTCGATGAACTGGTGCCCGACTATAATACTACTTAGCCCCTTTAATCCCAAACTTGTATTTTCTTTGCTTACTTTTAGAAACCATGTATGAAAAATCTCATTCTTATGTATATTATGCATCACTTGTCATACGAAACCACCCAAAAATACAAATAATCCGTACTTCAACTATGCAAATTAATAATGACAATAAGCTTCAAAGGACCGGAATCCTCCCAATGCCCCAAGTTATTGCAAACAGAACAAAAATAACCTGTTACCAAAGCCTCCATACCATAATGTAAAATATTTATGTAAAGCACTTCATAACCTCATCCAGCTTTCTCAATGTTGATGGTCGACCCGGCACCCTATGACCAGGAGAAGGGTCAAAGATGAACAAAGGGTCCACCCTAAACCTACGCATCAAACTGCCTCACGCACAAGGCTGAACACCCGCGCGCCTCGCAGGACCTAGCGCGCAAGGTGGTCGACTGGGTGCAAGAAGCGCCGAGCACACCCGCGCGCCTCTCAGGACCTGGCGCGCAAGGTGGCCGACCAGGCGCGAGAAGCGCCGAGCACATCCGCGAGCCTCGCAGGACCTGGCGCGCAAGGTGGCCGACCAGGCGCGAGAAGCGCCGAGCACACCCGCATGCCTCGCAGGACCTGGTGCGCAAGGTGGCCGACCAGGCGCGAGAAGCGCCGAGCACACCCGCGCGCCTCGCAGGACCTGGCGCGCAAGGTGGCTGACCAGGCGCGAGAAGCGGAGCACACCCACGCGCCTCGCAGGACCTGGCGCGCAAGGTGGCTGGACCAGGCGCGAGAAGCGCCGAGCACGCCAGCGCGCCTCGCAGGATCTGGCGCGCAAGGTAGCCGAACAGGCGTGAGAAGCGCCGAGCACACTCGCGCGCCTCGCAGGACCTGGCGCGCAAGGTCGCCGACTAGGCGCGCGAAGCTGCCGACTAGATGCGCGGAACCGCCGACCAGACACGCGGATCTGCTGACCAGGCGCGCTGATCAGCCGACCAAGCGCACAAGACTGCCGACCAGGCATGCAGGATACTGCCAACCAGGTGTGCGAATCTTCCGACCAGGAGCGCCGAACTGCAGACCAGGCGCGTGAAGCTGTCGACCAAGCACAGGAAACTGCCGACCAGGCACGCAGATCTGCCGACCAGGCACGCCGAACTGCAGACCAGGCGTGCGGCACTGCCGAACAGGTGCGCACTGAGCGCCGAGCACCGCGCGCACTTCGCGGGACTTGGCGCACAAGGCTGCCGACCAGGCACGCCAACTGCCGACCAGACGCCCCGATCTGCCGACCAGGTGCGCCCAACTGCCGACCAGGCATGCAGATCTGCCGACCAGGCACGCCGGACTGCCAACCAGGCGCGCAAGACCACCGACCAAGATCGTAAAACCGCCGACCAGGATCAGAAAACTGCCGACCAGACGCAAATTTTGCCGAACAGAGTTAAGTCGGATGTGACGGTTTGGGTCGACCTAGCGCTGAAGAGTCTCCGAGTAACCGATTTGGAGGTCTACCAACTCGATGAAGTACGTTGCGTATGGGTCGTGTAGTGTGAAGATGGGGTCGAGAGATAAGAACGGTCGGATTGAAGGTGGTCGGCCATTGAGAAAGGTCGGCTCGGCCTTTCGACGGTTCGAGTTCGGATTTGAAGGCGGCGGAAGAGATATGATCAAGGTTTTATTCTCTGACTCAGAAAGGGATATGCAACCAAATGAGAAATCGCCAGGTGTCTAATTAGGGTTAGGGTTTTTGTGATTGGCTTATTGGCCAAGTAAGTCGGTGCACCCAGGGGGTGACACATGTCCAATTAGGGTTTTGAAGGAAAACTATAAATAGCCTCTCCAAGAGAAAGAGAAGGGGCCGAATCTGTTAGAGAGAGAAATACATAGAGGGTTAGAGAGAGAAATACATAGAGAGTTAGAGAGAGAAAGGCTTGTAACAAGAGCTCTACCCTGTAAAAGGATCCGGCCAAGGCCGATCCAACCTGATATTAAGGAATAAAAGTCAAGCACTTTTTCCTATTTTTGGTTTTCTGTTTTTATATTGCTGAACTGCTTATTTCCTTGGTTTTGGTGATTTAGACTACTCTTAGATCTAAACACTAAACATGTAAATCAAACATGTTTATATCTTAAAAGTAGACATGCAAATCAAACATTTCAACTTTTCGGGATATGTAAATCAAACATATCCAAGACTGTATTTAAATCAAGCATAACAAGTCATCAATTTACACAAGATTAAGTAAGGCACTAAAACCAAAGCCAAATACATATCACACAAACAAAAGCTGGGACAAAACATGTAAGCCAAACATGTATTCCCCAGAATATCTTCAAACATGTAAACCAAACATGCTCAAGGGCATCTCAGAATATGTAAATCAAACATATCCAAAGTATAAGTAAGAACCTATAAGTCAAATATGTTCCTATACATAAATCAAGAAGACACATAAATTTGCACAAAACATGGTGATTGAGAGAAATATGTAAGTCAGACATATCTTTCCCAGAAGCGACCTCGAATATGTAAATCAAACATACTCAAGGTCATGAAATAACATGAAAGTTAAACATGTTCTCCCACCAAACCATATTCTCATATCCACAGAACTATAAAACCATAAGAATGCCATAAAATAACCCAAAGTTTTCATTTTTCATTATAGATAAGTGCCCGCCCATAAGGGTTCGAGAAAAATAAATAGGTGCCCGCCCATAAAGGTTCAGAAAATAGATATGTGATTGCCCATAAGGGTTCGAGAAAGTCCATCACTTACCTATAGAAGCATCGACCCATAATAAAAACAAATAATAATACCAAAGTAAGATCCCGCTATCCAGAGAGCTATGCATAATACTTTTTTAAGTGACAGACATTCTAGCTTCTAGGTAAAGATTTTATTCAAGCATTTTAGAGCACATATGCCCCCCGCATAATACCTTGATAAATTTGAATGGCCCAATCCAATTTGGATCCAGATTCCTGGTATTGTATATTGCATCAGCCCGCTTCCATACTAGGTCTCCGACTTGGAATTACTGACATTTTACATGTTTATTAAAAGCTGCTTGAATTTGCTGCTTATATCATTACACCCGCGTTGCAGCCTTCTCCCGTATTTCTTTGATCGTTTCAATAGCCTCCCTTACTAACCGCTCATTTTGTTCCACATTAAAGGTCAATAATCATTGAAACCCCCCCACTATATCGGCTTGGATGACAGCCTCCATACCATAGACCAGGCTAAAAGGTGATTCACCTGTAGAAGTTCAAGGGGTTGTTCGATAAGCCCATAAAACCGATGCAAGCTCTTCATGCCAAAGTCCTCCCGCTTTTTCCATCCGCAGCTTAAGTCCCTATATAATAATGCGATTAGTAACCTCGACTTGTCCATTAGCCAGGGGATGTGCCACCAAAGCGAATCGCTGCTTCATCCCCATCTCCTTACACCAATCTTGAGTTTTCTGCCCATTGAATTGGGTTCCATTGTCCGAGACTAACACCCGCGGGACCCCATACCTGCAAAAAATATTGTTAAAAATAAAATCTATTATATCCTGCTCGCCTATGCCCGTTACCGCCTCTGCTTCCACCCATTTCTTGAAATAATCTACCACGACCACCAAATACTGTTTGTTCCCCGGTGTCTTTGGAAAAGGTCCCACGATATCAATCCCCCACTGTGCAAAAGGACAGAGCGAGCTCTTCACCATCTTATCTTTTTGCCGGCACATGAATGACCGGTGTATGCATCTGACACTTCTTACAAGTCCTGACCAGGTCGCTTGCCATACCTTTCATTCCTGTCCAGAAGAAACCGGCTCTTAATGTTATCCCAACCAGCGTTCTGCCTTTCGCATGATCACCGCAATAACCCTCATGTATTTCCCGCAATACCTCCAGTCGTCGCCTTATCAAGAACTTCTCGAATTGGCCAAAACGCGACCTCTTATACAGGCCTTTAAAAAGAAACGAGCTGCTGTTCTAGCCTCCCTAGTAGATAATCGCATCTCTCTAGTCGTCGCCTTATCAAGAACTTCTCGAATTGGCGTTCGCCAATCATCCTTTATCACAATTTCCATCATCTCCATCCCTTTGTCCACGCTGCTATGGCCCAATTCCATCAAGGTAATCTTCCTTGTATCACAAGTTCCCAGTTCTCCTGCCATCCGAGTGAGCTGATCTGCCCGGGTATTATCAGCCCGCGCCAAATGTTCCAGCCTAAATTCTTCGAATTGCACAACCTCCTGCCGTAGCTTCTTTAAATATTCCAACATGCGTTCCTCCCTTGCTTCAAAAGATTTGTCAAACTGACGAGCTACCAACTAGAAATATGTATAAGATTTAATCTTTCTCGCACCCAGGCCGCTTGCCATCTTAATGCCTTGCAACAATGCTTCATATTTTGCCTGATTATTAGACACCTTAAACCCTAATTTGATTGCGAAATCAAAATCCTCCCCCTCCGTGCTTGTCAATACGATCCCAGACCAGCTCTTGAGGCCATAGTTGACCCATCCGTATGCAAAAGCCATGTCTTCTGTTCCTCCTCATGTTCTCCTAAACTTGTCATTTCCTATAAGAAGTCCGCGAGTACTTGTGCCTTGATAGCTGTTCAAGACTTGTATACCACATCATACTCACTTAATTCTACTTCCCATTTCACCAGCCTTCCTGACACATTTGGATTACTTAAAACCTGCTTGAGAGCCAAGTTGGTGCGTACCTTCACTTTGTGGCCCAAAAAATAAGGTCGCAGCTTTCTCGCCATATAGATCAGTGCAAAATCCCTTTTCTCCATATCGGAATAATTTAGCACGGCACCCCTCAACATTCTGCTAATGTAATAAATAGGCTTCTGCACACCTTCTTCTTCTTTGATGAGCACCGAACTCACCGCGGCTTCTCTAACAGATATATACAAAATCAGGTCTTCCCCTAGCATTGGCTTGATTAAAAGTGGTATTTTCGCTAAGTATGCCTTAATCTTTTCAAAAGCTTCCGCAACCTCCTTGGTTCACTCAAACTTGGACCCCTTTCTAAGAGTTCTAAAGAAAGACACCCCTTTATCTGTTGACCTAGAAATAAAACGGCTAAGGCCTGCAATCTGACATGTTAATACCAGAACCTCGTGTACCGTCCAAGGATGTGGCATCCCCAAAACAGCTCGCACCCTTTCTGGAATTACCTCGATACCTCTTTCAGTTACCATGTACCCCAGAAACTTCCCAGATCGTACACCAAATGCGCACTTCTATTGATTGAGTTTCATCCCATATTGCTTAAGTATGGCAAAAGCTCTTCTTAGATCCTCCACATGAGACTCCCCTTTCCTGCTCTTCTCTAACATGTCGTCTACATACACTTCCATGGTAAATACTAACAAGTCCTTGATCATCTTGTCAACTAATCGCTGGTATGTCGCACCTACATTCTTCAAGACAAATGGCATAGACACAAAAAGGTTCCTGTCGAGGTGAAGAAACTCACTTTAGGTTGGTCTTCCTTTGCTAATGGTGTTTGATGGTACCCCTGCGAAGCATCCATTATGCTCAACAGCTCGCATCCAGAGGTCGAATTCACCAACTGATCAAGTCATGGCAACGGATAATGATCTTTCGGGCATGCTTTATTTAGGTCGCGGAAATCCACACACATCCTCCACTTCTGTCTTGGCTTAGGTACCATTACAACATTAGACAAGTACTTTGGGAATTGGATTTCCCGAATATGACCTGCTTTTAGTAGTTTTTGCACCTCCTCTTCAATTACCTTATCCACCTCTGCCCCAAGATGTCTCCTTTTTTGTTTGACTGACCTCTCCTTTGGATCTGCATTCAAGTGATGTTGGGCGACCTCCAGGGATACCCCTACCAATTCTCCATCCCCAAAGGCGAAGATGTCTCATAATTCTCTTAGCAGCACTATCAGCTCGTCCCTTATTATTTATGTCATCCGGGTCCCTATCCTGGTAGTTTATTCAGGCCGACCTTCCTCCAACGAAATCTCAATCAATTCTTCATGCGGGCGAACATAATTCTCCTGTTGTTTTCTCTTCTTGGAACTAAGCACACCTTCTTGCACATCTTCTTTCCTTTCTCGCTTATTGTTCCTCAAACCTTTTCTGACCGTCATCTGATAGCACAGCCCGACGATCTGTTGTTCGGACATAACCTCCCCTACTCTATCACCCACAGGATACTTTATACTCATATGATATGTAGAAGTTATCACTTGGAATTCATTAAGATCAGGTCGCCCTAATATTGCATTGTACGCCGACCTCCCCTTAACAATTAAAAACTAAAGTCCTTCTTCGTTTGTAATTCGCCTTTACCCAATGATTTGAGCATTTTTGTGTGTGTTTTTTCGTATGTTTTTGCATTTTAATTTGTGTGATTTTATGGGTTTTTAGGTTTATTTTCTTCGTATTTTTCTTATTTTTAGTATTTCATGTTTTTATCTCATTTATTTTGTTTTGCGCTTAATTTCGTAGATTGCAGTTTAATTGCGCTAAACTTTCTTAATCAGTAGTAGAACGAGCTGAAGAACGCTAGCAAACGGACGTATCTAGGGATGCTCGAATTGAAGAATTGGAATGACGAGAAGAAAACATGCTTTCCGGTAAAAATTGGCAACTTTTGGAAGCTGCCAGGTCTTCTATAACGGTTATTCTTCTGGAACCGTTGTTGTTGAGCTAACGGTGGACTTAACGGTCACTACTAACCGCTAGCTGCTACCGATAAACCTTAACGGTTACTGACAACCGATTTTAACAACCAGAATCCGGAAATAAAGAAGTTAGCGTAGCTACCAACCGCTAACTTATCTATAACGATTATTTGACTATTACCTTATCGAAAGTCCTAATCGTTAACCCAATCGTTAACGGGGCCCAGAACAGATTTTTCAGACTTGCGGCCCAAGATACGCGAAATCTATAAATACACACTTATAATCCGAGTTCCAGGCGTGCTACCGACCCTAAAAAATTGCCAAAAACATAATCTTAGGGTTTGGAGTCGGATTTTAACACAAAAACGCTGAGATCGAAGAGCAAATGAAGGATTCGACGAAAATGCGTTCCGAAGCCCGTTCAACGTCACCAACCCATTTTCGCCCATTTTTCAGCGTGTTTCTGTGGAGAAGTCGAAGTTATTGCTGCATGTACTACTTTTAATAAGTTTCTTATTCCTTTTTCATGTTTTTCAAGCTTTCGTCATAGTTTTCATGCTTAGGATATTACTTTCAAGTTCATGTTCTTGTCTTCGTTTTTGATTTRGATTTTTGCTGAACGTAATACGTTATTATTTTTCTGTTTTAATTCAGAGATCACCCCTCTTGCACCTTTGGAAGATGTCATGGACACTAATGACGGGGAGGTATTGCCATTGGAGGAACCGCATGATGTTGAAGATTCCAGTTCTACTCGAGCTCAATGATGATGGAGATGTGCTCGGTACTAGATTCTTGTGAGGATAATGACATAACGATGCCGGATTCGGAGATGAGTGAGACTGTTGAGGCCGTATGGTGTACCACCCGAAGCTTTAATTATTAACGAGATAGAGGTGGAGGGTGAATTTTGGAGAAGTATGCGGTGATCGAGCCTCTTATCGAGGGAGGATGTGGAGATCATAGATGAGAGTTCCCCTCTTGTGCTTATCAATGATGTGTTGAATAATGATATAGGAGAGTTTACTATTGGAGATCCCGGTGGATGCTGCGAATTCAAGTTTGCTTGATTTATTTGAAGATGGTGTAGAGGATGAGCCAATTTCAGAAGAAGAATTTACTCCTCTTATGCTGGATGATTTAGACGTCGAGGACAATGCCGAATTCTTCAACTGGGCAGCGACAATTTTGGGGATAAATGCGTACAACATCGCCGTGGACGATATAAATTTTGATGAGTTTCTATAGGAGGAAGTTATGCCACCCGAGCCATTAATGGATTTTAATTGTAAGATGGTGGACGAAATAACTGAGAAGGATTCAAGTCCCTTATGCCCGTACATAGATTTAAAAAATTTTCAAAATGAGGGGGATATGGAGAATGTTAAGGAGTTCGTATTGTTTAAATGACCAGTTGTTTGTTCGACAGACTTCCTAATTTTTAAAATGTTCGAGGATCACCCTGTGCCGATATTTACGTTTTAATATGTTCGTGGTGATAAATTACTCACTTTTTCAACCTCCGAAGCGAGTTAGTGTTTTTGTTCTACGACTTGCTGTCCATGCCCGCTTTGAAGATTTTAATCGCCCATGCCTACTCTTAGAGAACACTAAGGCATGGTATGATTGTCACTTGTTTTTAGACCCGGGATAGCATCATTCTTAGAAGGTGTCAAGCTATTGACATTAAACAAGCGCTTCTTGGGAGGCAACCCAATCTATTTATCATTTACTTTTCTTGTTTGTTTTGTTTGTTTCTTTTTACTTCAGGAATCTTTTACATTTGGACATATTTGGATGTTCGACTCGTCACCACAAACGCGATTTCAGGGGAGTTTCTCTTTCTCTTATCTTTTTTCCATACTTCGTTTGATTTTTCTTATACAATGCGGGCATTGTATGGTTTATGTATGGGGGGGGGGGGGGGGGCAGGGGA
>BMAC01000687.1:386573-420214 GCA_014905375.1 Phtheirospermum japonicum | reverse complement strand
GTTTTTATTATCTATGCTTTGATTTTGGAGACTTGGATTGATTGATGATGTCCATGCAATTGAATTATGTTACTTTACTCATTTTTTAGATTCAAGTTTTCGTTTAATTCATGTTCGTTAACTTCATACATGCGTTTAAAGTTGTTGATTGATATTTTTATTATGTTTATTATTGTTGGCTAGATCTAATGGGTCTAGAGTCTAGATTCGGGAGGATTGTCTTTGGTTTAAAAAATTTTGCATGCTTGCTTGTGGTTGATTTAAGTCGTGTGTATTTATATTGACTAGAACCTTGACGAAGTTGAGGTGGTTAGATGCTTTGGTTAGGATATTTAGACTTTCATTCGAATAATAGTGTAATTGTGGGGAATGAAGTGTGACGAAATCTATGAAGTGTTTTGTCCTCTGCTCTATTCTTGTTTCATTCTTAAGAGTTGAATACTCTCTACTAGCCCCATTTTCAAATACCCTCTATAGGATATTATATAATTTTTATTTTTATTTTTGGAGGCGTTAAAACTCCATGTGCGTAATCGAATAATGTTATTAGTTGCACTTAGCAACGTGAGATTGGAGTCAATGAACTCTCGTTTTTGTAATTCGTGCTAGTACCTCATTACTATGGGTACTACCAAAAAAAAAGAAAAAAAAAGTACAAGAAGAGAAATCCTTGTACGTGAAAAAAAAAAAAACACAAAATAAATAACAAGTACAAGAAGAGAAAGCATTGTACAAATGAAGTCCTTATTTTTATTTTTAGATTTTATTTTTAAAGAAGTTTATAGAAGACTGAGTTAGTCGAGTGCCGACTTGGCGGTTTGGTCATGGATAGACTTTGGCCGAAGCATGAATGGAGGACGTACATGGAGGGCAACTCATTACTTTTAGGAGTTCGGAAGTTTGTCTAAATCTCTTATCTAAATGTTATAAAGTCGTCCTTTTAGTTAAATTTTCGGTCAATTTAATGCATTAACTCCTCGAATCATTTGAATGCATTAGTACTAAGTTCATTGGGTAGTTAGTTTTTCCTTGTCTACGTTTAGACTTGATTTTGCTTGAGGACAAGCAAAAGGCTAAGTGTGGGGGGGTTGATTTGAGCATTTTTATGTGTGTTTTTCGTATGTTTTAGCATTTTAATTTGTTTGATTTTATGGGTTTTAGGTTTATTTTCTTCGTATTTTTCTTATTTTTAGTATTTTGTGTTTTTATCTCGTTTATTTTGTTTTGCGCTTAATTTCGTAGATTGCAGCTTAAGCTAAATTTTCTTCATAAGTAGTAGAACGAGCTGAAGAACGCTAGCAAACGGACGCATTTAGGGATGCTCGAATTGAAGAATTGGAATGACGAGAAGAAAACAAGCTTTCAGGTGAAAATTGGCAACTTTTGGAAGCTGCCAGGTCTTCTATAACGGTTATTCATCTGGAACCATTGTTGTTGAGCTAACGGTGGACTTAGCAGTCACTACTAACTGCTAGCTGCTACTGTTAACCTTTAAAGGTTACTGACAACCGATGTTAACAACCAGAATGCGGAAATAAAGACTTAGCGGTAGCTAGCAACCGCTAACTAATATATCACGGTTATTTGACCATTAACTTATCGAAAGTCCTAATCGTTAACCCAATCGTTAACGGGGCCCAGAACAGATTTTTCAAACTTGCGGCCCAAGATACATGAAATCTATAAATACCCACTTATAATCCGAGTTCCAGGCGTGCTACCAACCCTAAAAACTTCCCAAAAACATAATCTTAGAGTTTGGAGTCGGATTTTAACACAAAAATGCTGAGATCGAAGAGCAAATGAAGGATTCGACGAAAACGCATTCCGGAGCCCGTTCGACGTCGCCAACCCATTTTCGCCCATTTTTCAGCGTGTTTCTGTGGAGAAGTCGAAGTTATTGATTCATCTACTACTTTTAATAAGTTTCTTATTCCTTTTTCATGTTTTTCAAGCTTTCGTCATAGTTTTCATGCTTAGGATATTACTTTCAAGTTCATGTTCTTGTCTTCGTTTTTGATTTCGATTTTCGCTGAACATAATACGTTATTATTTTTCAGTTTTAATTTAGTTTTTACTATCTATGCTTTGATTTTGGAGACTTGGATTGATTGATGATGTTCATGCAATTGGATTATGTTACTTTACACGGGTTTTAGCTTCAAGTTTTCGTTTCATTCATGTTCGTTAACTTCATACATGCGTTTAAAGTTGTTGATTGAGATTTTTATTATTGTTGTCTAGAACTAATGGGTCTAGAGCCTAGATTCATCATGAACCAATAATTGGGTTATCCCAAGAGATCGTGGAAACGAATCGAAGCTCTAGAACCCAAGTTTTCTTAAATGGCTTTAAAGTATTTTAATTAATTAATTCATAGTTCAAATAAATTCTAGATATAAATGCTCTTTGTTAAATTAATTTCAGATTTAATTTAATTGTTCTAGTTTAATTAATTTATAGTTTTTAAAAACAATCAAACCAATACTTGCTTTGATTTGAATCTTAATTGAGCTTTTAATTCTTGCGTCTTTATTTCGTAGTTTAATTTAAATTTAGGTTTTAATTGGTTTAAATTATATGATTTCAAGTTTTAAGTTGGTAATTTTGGATTAATTAATTAAGCCTTTTAATTTAAGTTCTTGCATTTTTAATTCTCTCGTTTTAATTCTTAGTTGATAATTTAAAAAAACAAAACAAAAATTAAACTTGATCACGTGTTTAGATTAGTATTTTTCTTGTTTTCTTGTTCGTAAAATAAAACACCAAAATAGCTTTCGATTGGCTTTCCTCGAGAGATCGACTTGAGTCCAACTTTCCACCTACAATAGCTCCGTTCTCTTGCGAATGAGCTTTTTAATTTAAATAAAAAGAATAGGTGTAAAAAGTTCGGATCACCCTACATTACTAAAAGTGTTAATTCGCCCTCCGTAGTAACCTATGCTCCATTAAAAGCGTAGATAGGTGTATTCAAAGGTCGCACCTTAATTTCTAACTTCATTTGTTCTAGGCAATCTGAGTATATTATGTTAACAGAACTCCCATTGTACACAAAAATTCTTCCCACCTCATATCCTGCTATTTCAGCTTCAATTACTAGTGCGTTATTATGATCTTCCTACAGCCCGCGTCGTTCATCAGGACCAAAAGAAATGATGGGTCCTGGATTTTGAGGTCGACTACTTATAACAGCGGCCTCCCATGGTCTAGGTTGAGCTAACTTAGCATTTTTCTTCCGTGCATTGTTCGTATCACCATTCGTTGGCCCTCCCGAGATCATGTTGATTCTTCCTTTATTCCCTCCTGTTCTCCTCTGATCATTCTATTTTTGACCCACCTGTTGCGGTTGTCTCTCGACCTGGTTTTGAGGTAGACCCTCAAGTGGTGGTGGGGGCAATGTTCGCACTAGCTCGCGTGGTTCACTGTCTCTGTATATGATTTCCTTTAAATGTCTAGCTTTAACGAGCCTCTTGATCTTCTCCTAAATATGTCTGCACTTCTCTGTGGAATAACCACAGTTATTATGAAACAAACAAAATTATTCCGACCTGGGATTAGTAGAAATCTGTGTGTGGGTCTTCAGCCATTTTATGCTGTTGGATATTAAGCGTTCCATGATAGTAAACACCTTTGCTCGGGGATACACCAAAGGTTTGAAATCCTCATCTCTCCAATCTCTCATATCTACTTTAGGTGCTGCTCTCCCCCCTGTACTAGCAGGTAAGAGCCCGCGTACTATCCATCGTGGTTCCCTTCTAATCTCTGACCTTTTAGATATATTATTTCCGGTATCCGCGACCTCCGTCCCAAACCATAAACGATGCTCCTCTTCAGCTTCCTCCACTTGTATATATTTTTCACATCTTTTTAGAACCTCGTCATACGTTCGCACAGACTTTTAACCAGGGACTTGCGTAGATCTTCCCTCCATAATACTTGATGTAGTGCCCCAGCTTTCATCTCGCCAGTAGCTGTAGGTACCTCTAGCGTGGCGTTAGTGAACCGAATAAGGTAATGTTTTAAGGTTTCCTCCGGCCGTTGAACCATTGTGAAAAGGGATTATGCTGTCTTTGTGTGGTGTTTAACACTAGCAAATTGCTTCAAAAAGGCCGCCTTTAATACCTGAAAGCTAGTGATCCTCCCCCTTGCAAACTGATGAAATCAATCTATGGTTATTTCCCTTAAAGTTGATAAAAAATCTTGGCATGCCACAACATCTGTATATTTATGCAAGATCGCCTCGTTCTCCAAAAGTTTCATATACCGAGTATGTTCTGTCGACCCATGATATTGAAACTCCAATGTCTTGTACCCCTTAGGTAGTTCAGCCTGTAATATATCTTCCGAGAAAGGATGTCCCTTCTCTTCATCTGGCCTGGCTTCGGGCATCTGTCTTTATAGAGCTAAGAGAGCCTCTTGCATGTCCCTAAACGCCTTAGTTCCCGGCCCCACTTCACCATCTTTCTTCTCATTCTGACGCCGACTTCAGTGCTTGTAAGATTTTTTTTTGGGGTTCATAATCCTCGAATGATTCCTCACTTTCATCATCGTCAGTTTCCGTGTCATATGCTCGGCCTCGGTGCTTGTAAGAGTTGTGCCCTGATCCCAACTCCTTTTTCTTCTTTGGCTGTACGTTTTCCCATGCGACCTACCACTCGTGTGTAAGCAGTTCTTGGAATAGTCATCCTCTGAGGATGATGTGTAGAACTCCTTATATCTTCGTTTGCTTGATTTTTTTAACGTTTTTCGAGATGGCTCCCGTGATGAAGACACTCTACTTTTTTATCGCTCCATCCTGATTTGTCCTGGTGTGTGCTCATCATTCTTTCCACCAGCCTTACTTTTCCCTTTATCGTTTGTGTTCAGTCCACCTGCCAAGAACTTATCCAGCTCTTCTTGCTTTTCTAGAGGTATGAATACCATTAAATCTTCTAAGAATCCTTTATTAATGTGACAAGATTTATCTTTTGGAAACTCCACACATTCCTTCGTTCCTATATAAACAACTCTTTGCCTGGTAACCTCTGAGGCCAGTTGTTGGGGTTCTTCTCCCGACTTATTCACCTTCAGTTTTCCTGGCGAAGGTGGTGGTGTGATGATGGGATTAAGAACTGGCAGTTCTTCCAGGTGAGGTGTCGGCCCATCTTTTATTAGTCCATCTTTGTCTGCATTTTTGTTTACCCCTTTCGAATTGCTTGATCCAGGACCAAAATCCAGGACTCTGTGTGGCATGGTTCTTCCTGTCATGTTGCGTTTGTGAATATTATCACGTCTTTTGCTCAAGGACTCGACGTCCCTCTTTCCCACAGACGCCGCCACTTGATGCGACCAAAAATATTGGCGCTCTAAGAATATGGGGTACTGACCTGAAAAACAAAGTCAGCGACCTTAAATAGCTTCAAATAATGACACAACGACCTGATTGATCTCCAAGAGCCTTCTGGCGACCTGATCGATCCTGCAAGATAAAACTTAAGCCAAGGCGGTGGACGGCCCAGGCGAAGGACCTCTGATGCTTAAGTTAGCGAGAGATTCGAGACTTCAATAGTGCGCAAGATCAAATAAACTTAGAATAAAATAATGAGGCCTGATTCCTCTTTATATAGATAAGAGAAGTATTCCCCAAGCTAGGGTTCCACTCTCTTACTATAATATTACAACCGAATTAGAATTAGGATTTCTCTTGTATGCTAAGTTCCCATAAATAAAATAACTCTCGCTAAATTACCAGAATAGGCCTGGGCCTGTAATTCTTTATATGATATAGTCCGTCGGGACCCCACAAAACAACCCATATTAGCCCGTTAAGGCCCAGAACCATAAATTCCAATACTCAGTGCCGAGCTACCACTCAGCGCCGAGATGGTACAACGAGGACCATACTATAAGAGCTCGCTACCCTGCATAAGAGCTAACCTCTCTCATACTCCAGGTCGCGGCTCCTCAGAACAGCTCGCTCAGCTCTCAGAGAGAATGCTCCTTTTGAGAAATGATGCCGCTTACCTAGATTACCATATATACAAGCATATAGCCGACGTGAACATTTGATGTTGTATCAAGCGACATAAAGCGGTGGGTACCTGATGACAACCCGCAGTAGTGGCAGGCGAGGTGGCTTGGCTAGTTCATTGTGGGATTGTTGGCAGCGCGGTTTAGGTACAACTGATCCGGTAGAACAATACCAACATCGGTGGCTTCGGCAACAGGGATGGGTACTAGGTGAGTACCAAATATGGGGTCTCGAAGCGGCGGCATTGAAGTACGGCTCTGGTGGTGATTGCATTTGGTGTCTTTTTCCAAAATCTACAGCCGGTCACGACTGAGAAGGGAGGTGGTCATGGTGGCGGCGTGGCGATGCTCGACAGCAAATGTGGGGTGGCATTTGGCAGTGGCGATGATGGGGTCTCAGGAAATTCGGTAGGCTGCGATGATAATTTGAAATCACTGGTGGTCTGCAGTGGAGATTGTTCGGGTTGGCGTTCTTGATGGCTTGGAGGTGAAGCCCGGACTTTGGTTCCGTGTATGCCGGAAGTGGTGATTTAGTCTAAAGAGATTTAGTAGTTTTCGATTCTGGAGAATAAAGATCTGGCAGTGTGGGGGTTTGGTTGGTTTCGTAATTCTGGTTTTGGGAGTTTAATGGCTAGGAAAAATCAGAGGGGTTTGGATAAAAACAATGTTGGCCGATATTGATGATGATGAACAAAGAAGATTATATTCGCTTGTAAAATTTTTACCTATTTTGCGGCCTTATGAAATCACGTGCCCTTCCTCCTGGTCCTTTCTTCCCTGCAAAACTAGTATTGCCGAAAACCGGATAATCATCAGCAAGATGTCCTTTTTGTTTGCAACGAAAGCATGCATCTTTCCCTGCTAGACATTCTCCAAAGTGACTTTTCCCACAATTCCCACAAACAGGCTTAGCAAGTTGATATCCTTGATTATTTTCATCTTTCTTTCCTTGCTTGTCAAGATTTTTATTCTCGTTTAGATTCAAATATTCACCTTTCCTCTTTCTCGAATTCTCCATTTGTTTTCTATCCATATCTTGGCTAGCAACTATCTCTTGTGCGTGATTAACCGTCTAGGGTTATGATAAATCCCCATGACTTTTGAGGATATGTCTGATTCTTGGTCGCATCCCATCAAAAAATCTACAAGCCTTATTCAAGTCGGTATCCACCAAGTGGATTACAAACCGACTTCATTTGGTAAACTTCCCCTCGTAATCTATAACCGACATCCCCTATTGCCTTTCCCAGAATTCACGTTGCTTTTTATCATAAAAACATGGGTAGTATTGACCTCTCAATATCTCTTTGAACTCACTCCAAGTTAGAGCCTCACGCTCTTGTTCAGTCCTGGTTCCCCAATAACCTTCCCACCAATGGTCTGCCCCTTCAATTAGTTGATACTCAGTGCCAATCACTCATTCATCATCGCTGCAATCCAGTAGTTTGAAAGTTTGTTCCAAAGAACAGAACCAGTCCTCAACATAAGTAGCTTCCTCTATTCTAGTGAAAGTGGGAGGTGCGTAGCGGCGAAACTAATCCACTATTTGGGAATTATTATTTGTAGGCGCAAACACATCATTCATATTCTGACCAACATGATTTTTATGAAATGATTGATTCAAAGCATGAGCTTGGTTCGTATCATTTCCTTAATTCATAGCATTGGCTTGGTTTTGACCTCTAGGAGCATGTCTCTGAGGAATTGTCCTATAGTTATTGCATGAATTTTTCTAAACTTCGACGCATATAAGCATCTACAGTTTTTCTAAACAAAATAGTTCTCATGTAATAGAGCATGCATACAAACTTGTGATTTTGTAAAATGATATAGTAATCATGCCTATAGGAATCTCTTTGCATAGAATAGAATAGCATAACATAACATTTGCAATAATAATGGCTTTCGTATTTGCTGTTGAGAACATGAAATAGACTTGGGAAATTTTGAAAACTTTACAAAATATTAGAAAAAAAATTATGCATGAACCCTATGCAGTTAGCACGGTATAGCGGTGGTGGATGATTGTTGACATTATTTACTCTTGTACTAACATGTAACCATTAAACTTTTGACATAAAAAAAACTCATAATAAAACTTTTGACTAACTCATGAAAATAAAACTTTTTTTTTCTTCTTTCTTTTGAAATCGACAAACAAAAATATTTTGCGAGTCTACAGAACCATAGACCTACTTTGATACCACTTGGTCACGCCCCAATTTCAGAAAATATAAATTCTTATTTTTCATAAACAAGACTTCCAAAAACAAGGGCATGCGTTTTCCATAAATCCCAATCACCATTAAAATTGAGCGGAAGCTTGAATAAAACTTCAATATTTATTTTAAAAGAGGAGATTCACTGGAAGAATCAAAATATCAGTAACATAACTGTTCACGGGCTCTTAAACGGAAACACAAGTATTATACATTATTTTAGACTTGACAAAAAATGAAGATACTAATCCATAAAATAACATCAAAAATATCATCTTCGCATCCACCGCCTCGTACCACATCCAACTCCTCAAGCTTAAAAGTTTGATAAAAACGGGTGTGAGCTTTCAACTCACTTCGTGAGAATTCATTTGTGAATACTAAACACTAATCATATAAGTCATAAATGAATAGCTACAACACACTTTCTGTTGTTTTAGCTTGAAAGCTACTATGGAATGTTGCATTGAGACATAGATAATTCATATAATTCCATTTAACATAGACAAACATAGAGTTTTGAGAAAGTTTAGAATCACCCACCTTTGAATGTAGTTACATAAAGATGTGAATGTAGATGCTCGTTCTTGGAAATCCTAGTTTTGAGAACCCTCGTTTCCTACATTGAAAATAATAACTTAACTTAGTACTTGACTTTAACAAATGGATTTGGACTAATTGAAAAGATAACAAAATCATATCCATGAATTGAACGTATGTTCAGTAAATTTAAATAAAAAGGTACATATGGATGTTTTTGTGAAATTCATGAAATTGGAGGGGTGGAAAGAAGATAATTTGAAAGGTCTATGGGCTGGAATGGAGTTTTTGTAAGTCTGGGGGCTGGATTTGGGGTTTTTGGTAAATTGGAGGCTCAATTAAATAAACTGAAGTCTTGTGAGGTCAAAATGGAAATTTTTGAAAAGGTTGGAGTATAAAAGAGAAAATGACATCCCTTAATCAGCCAGAACCCGTTTTCTCCCTTTTCTTCCCCGATTTCTCTGCCCCGAATTTCAGAAATCCTTGGACTCCTTCCCGACTTATCAACGGCCCGACATCTGCAAATCAGCGGCATCAAATAGCGGGTACCTGACAACAACCTACAGCGGTGGAATGCGAGGTGGCTTGGCTGGTGCATTGTGGGATTGTTGGCGATGCGGTTTAGGTACAACTTGTCCGATAGCACAATACCAACGTCGGCAGCTTCGGCAACAGGGATGGTGATGAGGTAAGTACCGAACGTTGGGTCTGGAAGCGGCGGCGCTAAAGTATGGCCCTGGTGGTGATGGCATTTCGTGGCTTTTTTTAAAATCTACCGTCAGGCACGACTGAGAAGGGCGGTGGTCATGGTGGTGGCGTGGCGGTGCTCGACAGCAACTGTAGGGTGGCGTTTGGTAGCAGCGACGATGGGCTCTCAGGAAACTCAGTAGGCTGCGATGATAATATGAAATCGTCGGTGGTTTGTGGTAGAGATGGTTCAGGTTGGCGTTCATGATGGCTCGGAGGTGAAGCCCTGACTTTGGGTCCGTGTATGCTGGCAGTGGTGATTTGGTCTCGAGGGATTTGGTAGTTGTCGATTCTGGAGAAGAAAGATTTGGCAGTGTGGGGGTTTGGTTGGTTTCGTGATTTTGGTTTTGAGAATCTGATGGCTAGGAAAAATCGGAGGGGTTTGGACAAAAATAATGTTGGCCGATGGTGATGATGAAGAACAAAGAAGATTATATTCGCTTGTAAACTTTTTACCTGTTTTGCGGCCTTATGAGAAAAATGCACTTGATTTGTGTGATTGTCGAGAGGTGATTTGTGTTTAAAAGGGTGGTGTATTTTTGGAATGTTAGGGTTGTATTCTTGGTGAAACCAGGCTATGTCTTTGGGTTTTAATGGACTGGGCTTTGGTAAAATAAAATAAAATGAAAAATAATATAATTGAATTTGGGTAATAGATTTATTGCACTTTAAACAAAAGAATATATATAATATAAAAAATTATTGGGCTTAACATAATAAGAAAATAAAAACTTTGGCATTACATAGAGATGAGCTAGAGGATAGCAGACAGAGGTACACATCAATGATAGGTATCCAGATGTCAGATAATATAAGGGTGGGGGTTGTTGATTTTTTAAAAGAGTTTTGAGATATATTTAATTTTAGAGATGGTGAACTACTGGGGTTAGATCCCGAGGTCGCACAACACCACCTATATGCAGATCCGGATGCGACACCCGTTTGATAGAAAAGAAGGCACTTTTAGGCAGAGTTAGATAAGGTAATAGAAGAGGAGATACATAAACTATTGAAAGCAGGACATATTCGGGAGATCCAATTCATAGAATATTTGTCCAACGTAGTTACGGTGCCAAAGCCAGGGAGTAAGTGGAGGATGTGTGTCGACTTTCGTGAAACTATACTTTCCAGAACGTCTCTAAAACAGGCATTCTGGAAACTTTACTTTCCAGAACGTCTCTAAAAAAGGCGTTCTTGAAACTATAGTTTCCAGAACGTCTCTAAAAATAGGCGTTCTGGAAAGTTTACGTTCCAGAATGGGTTTTTGAATAACCGTTATAGAAAGTAGTAAAAAATTAAAAAAAATTAAATGAAAGCAGGTGCCAACAAATATATCAAATTTCATTCCAGATTCACTTTTCCAAGCCTGCTCATATATTACAATTTTATACCTATTTAATTCAAAAAATACATTTTATTTATATAATCCCAAGATCAAACAACACATGTCATTAATCACAATAAAACACAATTACCATAATATATCAATACAAACAACACAAGGGAATAACAAAAATAATGAAGGGAAAAAATCAATGGATAATAGGAAATATAGAGAGCTTATTGTTCGAGGCCTATTTGTTCAGGTAATATTTGTTCAGTACATACAGAGGCAATGTGGCAGAAGTCCTCATAATTCATCTGCACAATTACAAATGAAGTTCATCCAAGTATAAATTTATTTTACCAATTATAAGGTGATGAAATTATTTTATTTATATTTTATGCCAATACAACTATCCACGACTTTCATGCGGTGAAAAATATTACTGATGAAATGAAAATTTACAAGAAAATTGGAGAAAGAGATAACTTACCAGTCGCTTATTCATTTCTGCTTCAACAAGATGAGCTAGGAGCTTTTATGTCTCAATCTTTCAATTCAAAAAATACAAAATTAAAAATAAATATATTTGGGGAGTCACAATTTTCAAACATCTAAAAGGAACATTAATTAAAGTACCTGAGATAGTTGTGCAGAGTCATCTGATTCTGGGTGGAGTAGGAGCTGTAACACAGTAATAATCTCGGGGTGAGCAATATAATGCAAAAAATAAAATAAATAAAAAATAATCTAAATAAGCATCCGAAAACTAACAAGATCCCATGATTAAATAAATGATAATCGTGTTTCTTAGGAAATTTTCAACAGAAAAAATATTTCAAAGAAAACAAGCTAACCAGATCCTCTACCAGCATCTCTCGATCTTCATCGCCGAGGTCAGGCCGATCATTATATTCCAAAAGATGCTGCAAAAAAAAAAAAGATGTAACATACAGGTCAAAGAGAAATAAATTCATATTCTCGTGTGTTTTTTATATAATCATTTTAACAGAGCCACACTATTAGGTAAAGGCATACCGCAATTCTAATATGTTTATACTGCAATGTTCGTCGATTTATCTGCGTCGGGTGTGCAGTGAGAACAATTTCAACCTCCTGCGATGAAAAAAAATCAGCCACCGTTATTTATTTCACAAAATAAATTCAACCAAACTAGACAGAAACGAGACATAATTACACACCTGCTTGCAAACAGTATCGTAAAGCTGGTCTGGAGAAATACCGCTCTGTACAAGCTGACTTAAAGTATCATCGCAAGATTTTGATATTTTTGTGGCACTTCTTGCCTTAGTTACTTTGCAGAGGCAAATAAACTTAAATAATTAATATATACAAACCATGTAATCACCAGAAAAAGGCAAATATACAAACCTGTGATGAGCTTCTGCAATCCCTGTTAGGTTGAGATAATGACTGAATGCTCGAGCAAGAGTCAGGGCTTCTTCGAGAGTCATTTTAGACAACTCAGCGGCTAATTGCTTCTCGAGAAGCTCGGCTGTGTCCTCGATTCCTGCATTCCTCATGTTTCATGCACTCTACCACACAATATGATAATAACTCATTAGTATTCATATACATAGACATAAACAAAGATAGATACAGAATTGAGGCAAAGCAAATCATGTGTCATGCCGTTATAAACAAAGCCACTTCATAAACCATAATATATTAATCAGATCGAATTAAAATGACAAAAGTATTGGACATTAGTGTCCCAAAGCATCCACAGACATAATTAAAGAAAAATGAACTACAAGAAACTAAAACTTCGAGAACCATCAACAAATAAGGCAATGAAAGGAGGAAAATCCATGAAATTCTAATTTTATATAGTTAAAAAAAAAAAGAAGAAGAAGAGAGAGAGAGAGAGAGAAAAAAGAAACCCCACAGAATACAAATATATAAACATACAAATCATTGGCAACATCAGCAAAGGCGACATTAAAAAATTCAAAAGAGAAAACCAATTACARGAATCCACATTGGCGATATGATAAGCATGCAAAACGACAACAACCATAAAAAGGGAACAAAAGATAATCCATAGKCCARAGTAAATTTATGAAAGAGCATTAAAACCACAAAAGCAAATGAGATTCTCGTGTCACATACAGGGAAYTGGGGGCGGYYGGAATTAAAAAAAGTCCCGAAGATCACGAAGCACAAGGAAATCAAAAATAAAAAATAAAAAAATCGTTAAAATAAAAAGAACTTCAAGAAACGGAAACATTTCAAGAGATACCTGTAAATCAAGGCAACGAACGGAGAAAAATAAAAAGATCCACAAAACAGTGTAGAAAACCAAAACTAGTGTTCGAAAATAAGTTGATACAAAAAAAAAGAAGGCAAGAACATATACCCAACCCAAGAAACCAAACACCAGAAAAGGCAAGAAAACAGTTGAGCTTGGAGATGCTCGAGAGGTCTAAATGTCATGCAGGATAAAATAAAGGCACAACTTACAACTGATGCCAAGGTTCCCATGTGCTCGATCAGAAAATTAATAGCCTCCGTATACCGACCATAATCAACATATAGACGAAACAAGGATGCTGGATTTGACTCGTTGCCACTCATTCCAAAGCTACTTTATTACGATCACCCTGTAATTAGTTTCAATTGAAAAATTAGGAAAGCATGCATTTTGATTCTAATACAAAAAGGCATTAGAAACTGAAATGTTGAGTTACTTGTGATATTTATGACCAACTCTCACAAGCAATTAAAAACTATTATTTAAGATAACCAAATTCAATGGCCGTCAGAGCTCTAAGTTAGTTATATCCAAAATAGCTCCGAGACAGTGCAGAGTGTCATATGCCACATTGATTGTAGGAAGAAAATAGGAACGATTTATAAGTTCCGGGTCAAACAGTGTATAGGGGTACAAGGGTCCGACCACTCCCAGCTTAGATACAAAAGGCATTCCGAAGCTAGTTTGAAATAAGTTATTTAGGAATCATTTACAAACTAGTGATTCCTTAAATTAACCTCAGAATCATACGAGTTAGAATATCTGTCTCCTTGCAAAGCATTCTATTCTGATAAAACAAAGACTATAATAAAGGACTAAGAAATCATGGTCCTGTTTCCATTTAGTTCTACAAACCGTAGACTAAAATATACGATATCCACAAACTTGACTAAAGAAGTGAAATAAATATCATGGAAAAGAAGAACTGAATAACTTGAGGACACTGCATGCAGTTAGCATGTAGTACTTGTCGATGAACAACAATTTTATAAATATTGTAATCATATAATCACAAGGGAAAAGTTTCAAATAAATCCACAGSTTTAGAAATAAACATGAATAGGCAAAAGCACGCAAGASCATCATCATTTGGTCGATTAATCATAATAAATTCTTCAATAACCAGGWGKACCCCCSACCCTCCAGACACCCTCCCATSCATAAGCTAAATGGKCAATATTTRAGCACACAGCGATAATTATTCCAACTGCCGAAAGTATACACAAATTTTACCTTAAAATGTCGAACCAACCAAAGTTGTAACTCAATTTGAGAATCAGCAGAAAGAAGAGTCCCAGCAACAATTAATGGTAATCTGGGGTGAAATGACTTGTATTTATCCTGCAATATGTGACCCAACCAAGTTTCAATGACATTTTAGACACAAAAATAGCATTAAAGGTGGCTTGAGGGACTAAGAATACTTTAAATCTCAGATACAAACAACTTCCACCTCAAAATCCATAAGCCAAATGTAAATTTTATTACAACAAATTTTAAGAACAAAGAAAAGAAAAAAAGAAAAAACATAAATGAGTATAAAAAAAAAATCAAAAAATTCATTTATTCTAACTCAAAGATTTGTTAGACAGCTATATATGGAAGACACCTTTGCATGACATTAGCAGAATACTGTAAGCCCAAATACAAGATCAAACCTTCTCAATAGTTGCAGTAAAACACAAACTAAAAAGAAAATATCAAAATCAGATACCAAGCTGAAAAGGCATTGGACTGAGCTTAGGAGAATCTAGGTTTCTTCTTGCAATAATTTGAGTACTAAAACCTGAAAATATTTAAAAACCCAATGATATTCTCACCTTTATTTAGATGAAATTCCAAGAATATGTTAAGAAAATTAAATCTAGAATGACGCAAGCGAATATGGTTACAGAATAGAGATAAAAAGAGTAAATTTGAAGTGTGTACTTTTTGCAAATTGTAGGTACAGGGATTTCATTTCGTTGAACTGTCGTACACAATGTTTGAGAATGGACTTCAAATTAATTAGAATCTTTGGGGGTACTTAAGAAATTACATATTTCTACCGAAACATTCGAATGTTTAGAATTGTATTAGAAAATTGGTGGGATAGAGGGGCCGGGCGGAAAGGGAGTAAAGAAACGTACATCCTCCCATACCAAATATTGTTAGAGAAGAAAAGAAAGAGAAAAGACTGCATATACAAGAAAGGGGAAGAAAAGTATTTTACCTTACATATAGTGTCAAAACCAACATTTGACTCAACAAATTGGTTTTTAAGATCTCCATTTAAAGTAACAGGAATACCAACGACCTGCAGAGACTTAACCAGATTTTGTTTATTAATGATTTTTTACATAATATGAAGAGAAAGAAAAGAAATTCGAACAAGACTAACATAGTTATTAAAGGTTTTAGATAATGGAGTTGAATGAGACACAACACCCAGCGAAAAGGAAAAACTGAACCAATCAATATGTTTTATCATAATGTGATGTACCTTTGTAAGGCACTTTCTTTCTGCAAAAGTTTCAGCAAGCTGGGCAGCGTCTGTGTTTGATGTCACGCCTGGGCAAACAAATTACTGACATGTCATATAATTGATACTTTGTGCACCTAAATCATCAGGAAATTGAAAGACAACATATTTGATACCTCCAATAATAACGAGAGCATCCAACGTCAACGTCGTGCAGGTCTTAAGTGTTGTATTAACCTGCTCAGTTGTTCTAATTTGATCTTTTGTCCGTCCGAGCAAATCATAACCCCCTTCAAAACATGAAACTCAAGAATAATCAATTTTTGAAACATAAGCGCGCGCAATGCACACCCACAGAAATTTTTTAGACGTATAACTCTAACCCTCACCTTGATTTTTGTAGGTTGCAAGAATTTCATCAGTAATCTCTAAAGTTTTTTGTGCAAATAAACCATCAGAACCACCTGGTAAGATAAAAAATTGAATATTCAGGAAGTTACACTTCTCTAAAGAAAATCCAAACTCATTCGAAGAAAGGATCCAACTGTAAGTCACAATCAGGATCAATAGATATAAAGTTCTGACGAAAAACACCCACCAACTTCTCTAAAAGTGAAAAACCAATAAATATATAAAAGAGAATTTCATAAGCAACCACATCTGAGAATAGGAACTCACGCCCTAAACGATTTAAGGGATTACATCATAAATCCAATGAGAGAATAAATTACTTACCAAGAAATCCTAGTAATTATAAGTTAACCCACGCATTTCATCAAATAGACTTCGTACTCGCTCAAAATCTCCCCCGCAAAATCACACCTCGTCGACTTGAAAAATGACTTAACTCTAGAATCATAGCCGATCATCCTTAACCACGTCGTGTTCGAAATCTGAGGCTTGCACGCGATCCGAGACTGAAAAGATGGCCTCCGGGATGTCGAGGGACCTGTTAACAGAGCCAAGAGTGCTATTATTACTCGGCTTGCTTGCCGACACCACTTCGACAGACGATTTGACTGGGGGGGAGACTGCCGGGGCAGACGGGCCGGGGGGAGACTGCCGATACCACCTCGTCGATTGAGCCACGTTCTTTGAAATTGACAATTGGGATATCTTCGACTGGGTGTAGTTAAGGATTGTACAACTCGAATTGAACGGGAAAGGCGCCGGCCGGAATTTCGCCTGTTTTCCCAAAAGGGGATCGGACCTCGTGATTTGAATTGGAATCAACTGGGACGTGATTGATTAAATTTGTGGCCATGGTAGTACCTACAGAAAGTGTCGAAGGTTTGTGAGGGTGGAATTGAACCGGAGAGCCGCCGGACGAGGAATCGCCATTTTTCTCCAAAAGGGGATCGGCGCTCAAAATCACAGGGAGGTTTTGCTTGTTCGAATCGGGGTTGTGTTTGACATAATTGGATGTGAAGGTAGGAAGGTTGAGACCATCGAAGGTTAAGGCTACATTAATCCGGTTAACCGGCGCCGGAGACGATGAAGTTTCCAGATTTTTTGATGAAATTGAAAAAAAAAACGGGGAGCAGGCGAGCGGGTAGATGAAAGGTGGGATGGTTGTTTTCGCCAGAGACGATGAAGTTTCCAGATTATTTGAAGAAATTGGAAAAAAAACGGGGAGCAGGCGAGCGGGGAGATGAAAGGTGGGAGGGTTTTTTTCAGAGGAGCGGGAGAGTGGGAGATGAAAGTGATGAAATTAAAATTTATTAATTAAAGATAAATTTTAATACAAAATGTCCTTAAGAGAGGCGTTCTTAATAGTAAAACATTTAAGAACATCTTTTTTAAAGACATTTTGGATATCCAGTATACCAGAACGTCTTTAAAAATGACGTTCTCGTATGTGACACTTTTATTACAAAAATGCCACCGACTGACATTTAAGAACGCCGCCTCCTGAGGCGTTCTTAAATATCTGTTCTTGAATCCTATTTTTGTACTAGTAGATCAACCTAAGGTGAGCTTTGTCACCTCGACGGGTATGTATTGTTTTGTTTTCATACCATTTGGGTTCAAAAATGCAGGGTCGACCTACTGGAGATTGGTGGAGAAGATATTCAAAGAGCTGCTGGGGTCAACCATGGAGGTCTATGTGGATGATATGCTGTTGGAAAACAAGAAAGCGAAGTCACACGTGGAAGATTTGTAGAAGGCCTTTATTATATTAATGCATTATGGGATGTGATTAAACCCATAGATGTGTGCTTTTAGGGTCCGATCAGGGATGTTCTTGGGGTACATGGTAATGGAGAGGGCATTGAGGTAAAGGCGGAGAAAGTGCGAGTTGTGATGGAGATTCCCTATCCCCGAACGGAGAAAGATGTACAAGTATTAATAGGTAGCATAGCAGGGCTCAATCTATTGATATCCATGTCATTCTAGAAGGGTTTTGACTTTTTCAAAACTTTAAGGAAGGGGTCCAAGTTCGAATGGACTAAGGAAGCAGTAGAGGCTTTCAACAAGTTCAAGGAGTACTTAGCTAAAACCCCACTATTGATGAATCCAATGCTGGGAAAAGACCTGAATCTCTATATATCAGTTGGGGAGGTTCCAGTAAGCTCGGTATTAATTATTGAAGAGGCAAGTACTCAATAACCTATCTACTACATTACCTGGGTGCTGAGAGGAGCCGAGCTAAATTATTCAGAATGGAGTAAGGTGGATTCACATTGGTTTACACGGTGAGAAAGTTGCGACCTTATTTTCTAGGCCACAGGGTCAAGGTAAGGACCAATTAATTAGCACTCAACTAGGTATTGAATAACCTGAATGTATCTGGGAGGTTGGTAAAATAAGTGGTAGAGCTCAGCGAGTATGATGTGGTGTACGAGTCGAGGACATCAATCAAGGCACAGGTGTTAGCTGATTTTTTACAGGATATAGTACATTCTGAAGAGGAGGGAGCTGAACATGAGACATGGTTAATGCATGTAGATGGGTCGACCATGACAACTGGCGCAGGATAGGGGTTATTTTAACTAGTCCTAAAGGGGAAAACCTGTATTTTTGGTAAAGATGGGCTTTAAGGCCTTAAACAACGAAGCTGAATATAAGGCCCTTTTACAAGGAATAAAAATGGCAGGCGACATAAAAGTAAGACGATTGAAGTCATACACAAACTCTTAGCTAGTAGCTCACTAGTATAATAGATCTTTTGAAGCACGAGAATATCGCATGCAGGAATATTTGGGAATGGTTAAGAAAGGGGCAACCCAGTTTGAAGAATTCAATTTAGAACATTTACCACGAGCTAAGAATACAAGGGTTGATCGGCTGGCCAAGAGGGCAGAGGCATTGGTGACTTGCAGCACAGGGATTGTTACATTGATGAAGCTATCTCATAGAAGTTTAGAAAAAGGAAAAGAGGTAATGGAAATAGAGGTCCCATTTGGGCCGTACCAGAAGTGCTTATCACGGGAAGAAGGGCAAGGAGTATTTCGGGAGATACATGAGGGGTATTGTGGGGATCATGCAAAGAATAGGGTACTGGTTGGAATGGCCTTAAGAGCTGGTTTGTTTTGGCCAGGAATGAAGGGAATGGCTGGTGCGCCCATAATGACTTGTAAGAATTGCCAGATGCACTCACTAATAATCCATTTGCCAGTGGGATACATGATGGTGATGAGCTCTCCCTACCTATTCGCACAATGGGGAATTGATATTGTAAGGCCATTGCAAGGATGCCCAACAAGAAGCTTTACCTGGTAGTCGCGGTAGATTACTTTATAAAATGGGTTGAGGCCTAGGTTGTGACCAATATAGCCGATCTGATGATAGTGGACTTATTTTGAATTTTTACAAGTATGGTGTATTGCGACTATTGGTCTCGGACAATGGTGCACAATTTAATGGGCGCATGATGTAGTATTGGTGCAAAACAATAAGGATGAAGCAAAAGGAAAATATATCAACGGGTTCATGGCTTGGTATTATCGGAGTTCAATTCAATTAAAGGATTCAATGTGTTTGAAACATTAAAAATAAAAGGAAAATGAAAATAAAGCAATTAAACTAATTAAACTATCCTAAAAATTGAAATAACAAGTGGGTAGGATGCCTCGTCGAATGCCTTAATATGAAAATGTAAGCAAATAAAGGAAATAAGCAAAAACAAGCATTGTTTCACCAAGTACAAGCATGCAAGCACAAGGTACAACTATGCATAAAATCCTAAATAATGCAAATAAGCAAAAATTGAAAGCATGAATGGATAAAGCAATAAAAATAGACGAGAAAGTTTAAAACTTTATGAAAAATAACAAGTAATGAAGACTAGATCTAAAATTAAGCATGAAACAAAGCACAAAAATTTAATTCAAAATAAAGCATGTGTAAAATTCAAAATCAAGACGATCCAAGACCCGATCTATGATCTAGACGTGTCACTCATCTAGATTCCATAGCCAATTCTTAAGATCTAACATGAATTCAAGGTGCTAAGACAAAAAGCATAAAAATGAAGAAACATGAAACATATGAAATTACGTGAAATTAAACGATCTAGACCTCAATATATAATCTAGTTGTGTCACTCAACTAGATTCCATGGATGATTCACAAGATCAAGCACAAATTCTAATACCTAAGGCAAAAAGCATAAATCACATGAAGAACAAAGCATGAAATGTAAACAAAGCTTACTAGAATTAAAGAGAGAATCCAAAATCTTGATTGAGATTGCAAGGAATTAGAAATCCAAGGGTGTACTTGAATCCTTCTTGAGCTTACAAACTCAAGGCAAAGCTTGAAAATTAAATCTAGAGAGAGAGAATTATCCTAAACCCAAGATTGGGTTGGGAGGAGGTGATCTCTTCAAAGGTGCAAGGTGTGGGATTTATATACTTGTTTGTAGGGTAAAAACCATAAAAAATTCCCAAAATCGCTGAACTCCCAGCGTCGCAGTCGATCGACTGCTTTGTCTCGAACAGTCAACTCTCTGCTGAGCAGTCGATCGAATGAGAAATTTACGAAATTATCCAATGATGTCTTCATATGAAATGTAGCCCTTTTTCTTGGATATCATCTGGCATTTGATTTGTGTCATTTGGAATTTCCCTCTGAGATTTATGGGCTCCGCACAAAAACTTGCCACAAGCGAGACGATGACGAACTGTCTCCACTCAAAGCTGCTTTTTACCATTCTTAGACTCCAAATTTGGAACTGTTGTAAACACAAAAGTTTTAGACAATTCTCTCATATTTCTAATAGTATAAGGTGGAGGCAAATGGAACAAGTGGTTTTATTGTTATGCTTGTATTACGACAACTGAGACATCCACCGAGCGAATATAATCCTTTTAGCCACCTACAAAACAATAATTCAAGCTTAAAAATCCAAAAATAGCGCAAACACCTCACATATCGTACTCTTAAAGTCAATAAGAAGATCAACGAGAAAAAATCTTAAAACCTAATGAAAAACGTCTCGAAACAACTAGACACGACGCTAAAACCCAACTAAAAACACGAGGAAAAACACAACAATTACATGCAAAACAGCTCTCCCTACTTATTTGCACAATGGGGAACTGATATTGTAAGGCCATTGCAAGGATGCCCAGCAAGAAGCTTTACCTGGTAGTTGCGGTAGATTACTTTATAAAATGAGTTGAGGCCTAGGTTGTGACCAATATAGCCGATCTGATGATAGTGGACTTTATTTTTAACAATATTCTTACAAGTATGGTGTATTTTGAGTATTGGTCTCGAACAACGGTGCATAATTTAATGGGCCCATGATGTAGTATTGGTGCAAAGCAATAGGGATGAAGCAATGATTCGCTTCAGTAGCACATCCTCAAGCTAATGGACATGTTGAAGTTACTAACCGAATTATTGTGCATGGGAATGAAACTAAGGCTGGAAAAAATAGGGGGTCTATGGCTTGAAGAGTTATCATCAGTCTTGTGGCCTTATCAAACAACTCCGCGAACTATTATAGGGAAGTTACCTTTGAGCCTAGTTTATGGTATAGAAGTTGTTATCCCGACAGAGATAGTAGAAGAATCACATCACCTGGATACCTTTGTTCTAGAGGAGAATGAAATATAGGCTAGAGGATATTTAGAGATGATTTAGGAGATAAGAGATAAGGCAACAACAAGGGCGGAAAAATACAAACAAAGGATTCAAGAGGCATATAATCAGAAAGGAAAGAGGAGACGATTTTAGGTTAGCGATCAGGTATGGAGGCGTGCCGATGCAATATATACTACATGAAAAGATGGATCCTAATTGAGTGGGACCATTCAAGTAATCAAATTACTAAAAGGGGGAGCATATGTGCTAGAGAATGAGGAAGGAAAGGCGGTGCCAAGGAGCTGGAATATTTGTCATCTGAGGGAATATTATGTCTAACTAGTTCAAAGATATGAGATATAGAATTAAGTATAATCGTATATTAATTTACCCGATACTTATTTAGGTCGGCGATGGTTTATGGTTACAGTTTTATGATTGATTTTTATGGTTATGGGATGACGCTTTTATTGGGTGGGCGTTGGTTTATGGTTATGGGTTTATGGTTGATTTTTATGGGTATGAGCTGGCACTTTTATTAGGTCGGTAATGGTTTATGGTTATGGTTTTACAGTTTTTTATGGATATGGGTTGATGATTGTTTATGTCAGTAATGGTTTATGGTTATGTTTATATGGTTGATTTTTATGGTTATGGGCTTACGCTTTTAATAGGTCGGCGATGGTTTATGGTTATAGTTTTATTGTTTTTTATTAATATGGGCTAATGCTATTTAGTTCAGCGATGGTTTATGGTTAATTTTTATGGTTATGGGTTGCGCTTTTATTAGGTCGGCAATGGTTTATGCTTAGGGTTTTATGGTTATGGGATGACACTTTTATTAAGTCGATGATGGTTTATGGTTATGGTTTTATGGTTTTTTTATGAATATGTGCTGAGGATTCTTTAGGTTAGTGATGGTTTATGATTGTTTTTTTTATGGGCTGACATTTTATTAGGTTAGCGATGGTTTATGGTTATACTTTTATGGTTTTTTAATGGTTATGTGTTGACGCATGTTTATGTCGGCGATGGTTTATGGTTATGGGTTAACGCTTCTTTAGGTCGTCGATGGTTTATGGTTAATATTTATGGTTATGGTTCAACACTTATTTAAGATTGAGATATTATATGGTTATGGTTTAGAATATGGGGGACTAATTATATTATATGGTTTAATTGGCATGGTTTAAATGAGTTTGTTTGGTTATGTGGTCATTTGGGATATATGAGTTGATTGGTTTATTTGGTTTTATATGGTCTACTTGATTTTATTAAGGTCTATGGTTCGGATTAAATAGTTTCAATCGAATCTCAAGTTTGATACATGTCGTATCATGTAATAGATGGGTATGATCCGATGCTTGCTTAGGTCCGAAATGTTTTAAGGTTTTAAGGGTATGGTCTTTTGGTATTGTGAACCAATGCTTATTTAGGTGTTATGGTCAGCGAGGTCAATGGTTTATGGGGGCGATGCTTAAGTAAAATTCTTAAGGATTATCATTTTGAGGTTAAGGCTTTCATCTTAACTCGATGTTGGTTTAACTTTTTGAGCTATCCTAGAAATTTTATGGTTTATGGTGATTGCAAACTTTTGCAGTTGATTTAATGATTTGCAGGATGATTCTTCTGATTATCTTGATGGTATCAAGTAGCTTGATAGGTTATAAGGTGTAAGTATTTTATACTTACAATATGATTTTACTCTTGAAAATCTAAAAATACTTGTGCATGAAAAATAAGGTTTCATTATGAAGGGTGATGGTTTTATACAGTTCAAAAAGTACAAAATATACTAAGGGGCTATTGGGGAAGCTTGGGGAACAAATTCATTTAGTGGAACATCGAGCTCAGCACCGTTACCAATAGAGACAACCACTTGAGCCACACACTTATCCCACCATATGGCTTTTTGGGGCTACTCAAGGTCTCCCTTCCAGAAGTCAAATGGGGGAAAATTCTCTTCAAGTTTTTTTTGCTCTACTTGGAAGTTTAGGCCAGCCGCCTAGATCTGCTGCTTGAACCGCTCGATGGTAGTCTTGAGGTATAATTTGGCCCCTTTGCCCACTTTTTGAAGGAAGGTTTTTGTGTGGAGGTAGGTCGACATCAGGCTAATTTTATATGAATCAAAAAGTCGCCGACCTACCTCACTCCTCGAAAAAATGCGACAACCTTCTTCAATTCCCCGAGCATGAGCTTCCTTCTTTTCTTCTAATAGCTCAACGTGGAGGTCATCCAGCTCTGTGTGATGGCTCTCTTTAAGGTTGCCAAGCTCGATTGCAGCCTCAGACTTCTTCATCTCTAGTTGGCATCGAAGAGTGTTTAGATCTTCTACACGGTCCGTTATTAGTCGACGAGCCTCATCTGGTTCCCCTAGTATCAATTAGAGTTTTTCCGTCTGCTTGTTGACTTGGGTTATTAGCTCGCTGACCACCTTTCTCCACCTATCCAGTGACTCTGCTTCAAAATTAATGACTAACAAATGACTGGACAGGGAAACAAGAACAGGTTCCATCTAGATCAAAGAATATACATGTAAAACATTTTTAAGGGAATATTAGTAGGAAAGTTTTCTTTTGTAAGGGTTACTACCTGCAAAAATCACCGTGAAATGAAAGCCACCTGCTCGTGAATGCTGAGTCTCGCTAGATATTTCTTTTTCGAGATTAGCACTCGGCTCTCAAGGAATGATGGAAATTTCTCGTCCTCATTGAGGTTTAAGAGGCCGGAGGATTAGAGTGGGGATATCAAGCTTGAGGACCCTTAAGTGTGTCGGTGTTTAGGACAAGGGGATGCAGATTGAGCCTGTGATCGATCATGCCCGGTTTTCTTCTTCTTTCCCTTGCCCACCGAGGTTCAAAGAGGTAGTTGGTCGTCAATAGTGTCGATGACTTCAACCAATTGGCCTCTCACCACACGGGGGATTTCTATCTCTTCTCGGTATTTACGGTTGGGGCTACAAAGGTGATGGCCAGTATTGGAGCCGGTTGAGCAACCATTGCATCTCCGAGCTAGAAGAGCTAGTGAGCACAAATTTTTCTGTAGATGAGAAAAGAAGAAGTAATCCGTGTTTATCATGATCTGAGGTTAAGAGTAAAAATCCAAAGGAGTATTAACATACCAAATTTAGGTTCCGTCATCTTCAGAGGTCGGCGACTAATACCTAAGAAAGCATAACCTTTCTAGACTTTGTACTCTTTACCACGTCGCATAGGAGTTTATTCCATTCCTCAATTTGATCTAGGTATTTTTTATGGAGGGAATAAGTGGT
Source organism: Phtheirospermum japonicum (assembly GCA_014905375.1). Lineage (NCBI taxonomy): Eukaryota > Viridiplantae > Streptophyta > Magnoliopsida > Lamiales > Orobanchaceae > Phtheirospermum > Phtheirospermum japonicum. Next base: position 395,335 of record BMAC01000687.1, on the reverse strand, counting down.
CTTCCTTACAATCACTAGCTCTTGAGGAGGGGTTTCTTCCTGCCATTTTGTTGGGAAAGGCCAATGTTAGCGGGTACAAAGAAAGAAAAAATTCTCGCCATTCATGAACTTTAGAGGAAGGGCGAACAAGAAAATGGGCCTTATGACTAGAAGAAAGGTAAAAGTTTTTGTGTTTTAGCCCATAACAAAAAAAAATCTACATCAAGCTCTACTTTTTAAAATTGGCACAGTACGATGTAGCAGGTAATGAACCAAATGGAGTTCGGAGCCATGTGGAGAAGGGGGACTCCATATTTTCTAGCTACAGTGACCATAAAAGGATCATGGGGAATCTAATCATAGCATTTATATGGTCCCCAAAAATAGTGATGTAGTAGGGAGGGGGGTTATTAGCATCATTCATCCCGGCCTCGGGCATGATGATTAGCATGTGTCAGGAAGGTCGAGGTTTCTAATAAAAGCTGGGAGTAATTTAGGATCCGTAAGGACCCGTGGGTTCTTTATGGTAACCCTGGTACTCTATGAAGGGTAGGTAGGTCGGCATGAGCCGGAGAAGGAACGATGTTTACCGGGTTAGATAAGTAAAAGTATGGGATAGTTCAGGAAGGAAGAGCTTGTGATTGAGGTAGTTGGATGGCTTTAGGTATTCCCTTGGTTAATACCCCAGTTTGGGTTTCTAGTTCGGCCCAAGTAGAGTTTCCTGCTAGTTCGTCTATGAGACCAGTCTCGGGTCGCCTGGGGTTTATCTCATGGTTCTTTCTGACTAGTGGGACTTTAATGAATTCAGTCTCAGATAGCATATCTGGGGAGGGAGTAAGGTTCATGGGAGATTTAGAATTCTGTTTTTGAGAATCGGAATTGGAAGATGCTATAAAATAACAACAAAATGAAGAATTGGGGAGGGGGAAGAGAGTACATTTAGAATGCAAAGTACTAAATCAAAATGGGAGATTCATTACAATAAAATAAATTAAAGGGATTAGGGGGACTTACCCATTGTAGTGCAGATCTGGGGAATTGCCAAGCTGATTTTCTAACTAGAGGAATGAGAGATGTTCTTGCTAGGAGAGCGTCGGAGATTGGTAATGGTGTATAATGAAAATATTTTTACATAAAAGAGAAGGTAAAAAGATAAGTAAATTGGAAGCGGTGATAAGGTAAAAGTAGGGTTAATTTTGGGCCTTTCATTTTCCAGCCCACGAGAATACTCTACTACGAGAAAACACGCGTGTGGCATGTGTCCGACATAATCGTAGTATGAATTTAATATTTTGACGCTTGATGTGTTTTTTACAGCTTGCGCTTTTACCAAGGGGCGCGTGGGTTGACCTTTGAGGAACTTATTTTACATTAAACTTGATTACTTACCTCAATCAAGCAGAATGTGGGTGACTAGCTGAAACGATATCAAATATTTAGGTTGGCATGCACATCGAATTAGGTCTCTAAGGTGACCTCTTCTAAGGGATTGGCGAGCTCTTACGGGTTGAAACGGTGCTTATATTTATAATAGTTCGGCATGGAGAGCTGGGCTTTATGGTTGACATGATATGGACCCTGGCGGGCTGATATGGATGGTATGGTATGGGGCCCCAACAAACTGAGGATACGGTATGGTTATTGATCCATGGTTATTATGATAACTTAACAAAATACGAGAGTTTTAATATGTCTGGTAACTTAGCATAAAGGAGAAATCCTAATTCTAAGTCGGTGGCTAGTTATGGTATTGTGGTATGAATAGGAGGCGGGTACCCTAGATTGGGAACACGTATCTTCTCTATATAAATGGGACACATGCAACACTTCTATTATAATTTGATTTTTTATCCTACTTTGAGATCTCGTTTTAGTATGACAAAAAGGAACTAACTTAAGTATCGAAGGGCCTGCGCCGGGGCTATCTAGCTTAGGTTTTGTTTTTTAGGTGTATCAGGTCGGCAAGAGCAGTCTGAAGATCAGCGACCTCATTCTTGGTGACCCAATCTTTTTGGTCGCATCAAGAAACTATATAGCTAGAACTGAATTCCCACAAGAAAAAGAAGAAAAGGAAAAAAATTAAAAAAAAAAAATACTAGGCACATCTGCATCAAAAAACCAGCTTCACTATTTCAGCCCAAGGACCAGCAAATACCACCAATCTGCAGCCAAAAATCAATAAGTTCGGTCAACCCTAAATCACCAACCCTCATCCCGAACGCCTACATTGAACTCAGCACCCCATGGACATAAACCAATTCGAGCAATCCTAGAAACAAAATTATCCATTCTAAGACCATATCAGCGAATTCGCTGTCGTTCAACATTGGCCATCAAAATCTGCCGCCTTACCACTTCTCGCAGCTAAGCCCAGCATACCAAGGGCCCAAAACCATGCAGCTGAACTAAGTTTAATCCAAGTCCCCTATCTAAGCCACCTACTGCCTCAAACCTAACATTGGACACTTGCATAGGTCGTCGTCGTCGCATGGTTATGGGTGCGGGTGACTAGAGAAGAGGAGGAAGGGAGTTAGGGTTTCAGTATATAATTATATTTTTAATAATTTGAACACAAGTTCTTTTAACTCTATCTATGAACCCGGTAGGTGAGAAAGACATGGAACTTAGTGGCAAATAAATAGAGAATAGAGTAAAGGGGAACAATATTTAGATTTCAATATAACGATCACATAAAACCTTGTATACAAAGGAAATTCCCCAACAATATGTGTAGTAATTGTTTACAAGAATGTAAATAACAAAATTACCATTTCTCTTATTTATTTAGCGTGTAATTTAAATAAACCCAAAAGGAATCTCATCCGTCCAGGTCCAGGCGTCAAAATAAATAATTCTGATGGGTTCCTAGTTTGTCACATAGGGAAATAGTTCCCATATGATGTAAATCATATATATATAATATATATTCTTTATAAACGCGCACGCACTGTGTGTGTGTGTGTGTGTGTGTGTTGAAAGAAATATATAATTAGTGTGCCTTCGTCAACAAGTAACTGATGAGGGACAGTTTAGGTATTTGTTATCTTTATGTATTATGGAAACATGTTCTTTGATACCCTATATAAAGAGAGTCTTTGATGAATAAGAGAACTCTAATTTCTATTGTCTCCTTCGTTTCTCTTTTATATCTTCTCCTTATTTTTTTCCTTTTACACGTTATCAGCACGAAGCTCTAACCTATTGAGAGTGATCGAGAATAAGCCTCCATAACCAAAGCAACGATTATACAATTTTCGTAGGTCAAAAATCTAACTGCGTTGTTTGTTTGAAAAATCGGGTTCTCAACCTCAAATTTTTACAGAACCTTACAGACCTTTGGTATTACATTCTGAACGGTGAAGATTTGATTTTCAGATACGAGGAAATTTATATAAATTTCCTAAAAAAGTGGAATGTGCTTTCGCAATTTTCTGTACAAAGTCTTTCAAAATAAGATTTCTCACAATCGAACCGTTGGATCAAGCCAAATTTTGGATATATTATTTCAAACACATTCAAGTTCATTATGAACAGTGAGGATTTGAATATGAAGTCTGAAGAATCCAATAATGAATTTTGAACAGAGTTGATCCTGTTTCTCGAAACTGTCTGCCCAGCTTATTTTACAAATTCAATTACGCACAATCTAACTGTTGGATGAAGCTCGGTTTTGGATATATTATTCAAGACACGCATAGGTTGGATATGTACGTTGGAGATCGGATCTGAAGCTTTTCATAATCCGAAACCTGAAAAAAAAAATAGGAAATAATCTTGACTTTCCTCCAAGGTAACTCGAATTACCCATTATTTACTAAATGCAACTAATAAATATTTGGCAATATGTATATATGGCATGGTATGTATTATTGTGCATGTATATGTATATATATTACCTATGATTATATGCATGTGATGTTATGTGCAATTTTGACAAACATGAAATTTTGCAATACTTTAATGATATTCATAGAGTACATAATATATTATTACTTATGCTTTTAGATGATTTCTATGAAATCGTAAATAAATTTATTTACACGTTTAGATGAGAGATTGGTCATGATTTTTCCAATATGTTTAGTTAATCATGAATTTTGATGAATTGATAGATTTCATGTATGTTGATCATGAGTTTCGATGAATTGATAGATTCATGTATGTTGGTGATTCTCTTCAAGTTGATTTTATAAACTACTTTCAATGTATGCATTATTGATTGTACATTTCATATTTTCATGATAATGAAAGTTCATGAACAATAAAGAATTGTATAAATAAGTCTTGTAATAAAGTATATTCACGCGATATCAAATAAATATTATGACATATTCATTATCTAAAGAAATTGATTAAACTAACTCAATCTAAATACAATTTAATATACTCAAAAGAAATTGAGTACTACCATCATTAGTTTGATGTGGAAACTAAAAGAACTACAATTCCACAATAATATTACCCACCAACCCCTAATTGACAAAAAATCGTCAAACTTAGTCAAAGTCAATTCTCTTATGAACTTGAGAATTAATATTGACGCCAAATCTTATATTGGAAACACAGGTAGTTTCAAAATCTCAATAAACTTTGGGATGTACTGTAAATGAATTTTGAGAATTTTATGAAACACTACTTCCAAACCTAATAATTTAGTGAAAAGAAATTTATTTGCTTGCTAAAAAGGGTCAATGACTTTGATATGTTGCGACTAAAAACATGTCTTACCATATGTGAAAAAGAAAGTCACTTTAAATGACAATAAGTATTGAGAGATACAATCTCACTCTATTTTTTTCCCACTTGAGCAAACATACGGATGCACTTGTATAATATTAATTATAATAATAAGTCATTGAGAGACATGACATTATTCTTCACAATACCTGATGGGGCATGAATAGGTTAGACCAGGATTAGGATAGACCTGGACCAAGATAGCCAGAGAAGGGAGATCAGGACAGTTTAAGCCTTGGTAAGGTTTGACCTGGCTTTTCTTGAAAACATAATGAATCAGAAGAAGGATCACCTCAGCCAAGGAATTATCCCGAGCTGGACATAATTGCCGATAGGAAAGAGGGAAGAGCAGGCCCAGGGGAGACCTGGCCTCCTGACCCCCCATTGAGGAGACAAGTGGGACCACTTGTCAGAGTTTGTTGCCTTAACGGCCCCTGATTCGCGGCCTTTGTTTCCGAGATCCCGGAAAGGGTCCCCACTGGGAAAATCTATAAATATCTCAGCCCCAAGGCTGAGAGAGGTATATCATTCTTTTGTGAATTCCTTCTTTGCTTCCTGGAAAATACCTCATACGCTTTCTGACTTAAGCATCGGAGAGGTTTCCACCGGAAAATCACCGGTGGTCTTTTCTAACGTGTGTTTGTGTGCAGGTCAAGAAGGCACATAAGTTTTCAGGCAGTATCATATTTTGGGGTGAAACAATTGGTGCCGTCTGTGGGAAGTATTGATTGAGCTAAGACGTGAGACTTTTCTATGGCTTCAGATGGTTTTCGACGAAATCTGCTAGGAGAGATCGGCGAAACCCCCAGCTCTGCTGCGCCGTGGGGTATGCCGTGGTCGGCAGAAACGTCGACGATGGGACCAGAGGGGACAGCGCCGAGCACTACGCCACCCCCACCTGGTAGATCTGCGCCAACTACTGGGGGATCGTTCAATGAATCCTTCCTCATGCAGCTCTCGGAGCTCATCGGTAAAGTTGTGGAGACGGCGGTAGAAAAGAAGTTTGCAGAGATGTCGATGCCTCCATCCAACGTACCGCCAGCTAGGAATGTGCAATTGACAGAAACAGAACCGCTGCATGGTCAGCGCGCTACTCGGATCCCCCTCCAGGATAGAGAGGACCTCTCCACTTCCGATAGCGAGACGTCGAGCCAGGCTAATCCGGGCCTGGCTGAGCAGATGCAAAGCCTGCAGAAGGAGGTGCGGGAATCCAGGAAGAAGATGGCGGGAACAAGCACGGTGCCGGCACGTAGAGGCACGCCTTTCATGGAGGAAGTCATGCGCGATGATGTGCCAGCTTCATATCGATCCTTGGGCTTTGAATATAATGGAACCACAGATCCATGGAACAACCTCAGCCGTTTCGAAATCGCAGCATCGATGCATAAGTTTTCTGACGCAGTTATGTGTCGGGTCTTCCCAATGACTTTCACCAAGTAGGCTCAGCTCTTGTTCAGCCAGTTACCGCCGCGTTCCATCAGCAATTTTGACGAATTCAGTTCGGCCTTCCTGCACCAGTTCACAAGCTGCAGGAAATACCAGAAGATGCCACTTGAGCTATTTAGCTTAAAGCAGAAGGAAGGTGAGAGTTTACGCGCTTATATTAATCGTTTCACTACTGCGAAGCTCGAAGTGCCGTCCATGTCGGAAGAGCTATTGGTGAATGCTCTGGCGCAAGGACTTCGAAGAGGTGAATTTTTCCAGTCGCTGGTTGTGAAACCAACTTTGAAATTTGGGGAGCTTCTAGAGAGAGCTAAAAAATATATTCACTTGGAAGAAGCCCTGAGAATCAAGGAAGAAGGAGAGAAGAAAAGAGAGAGGTATTGTAGAGAGGACAGGGTAGCAGTAAAGAAGCCCAGGCCAGACCTGTCCGGGGGGAGACCTCGTTTTGACCGGTATACCCCTCTGGCAACGCCGCAGGGTGAAATTTTACAAGAAATAGAGAGGCACCCAGAGCCAAAATGGCCTAAGACTTACTCCCAGAAGCCCAGGAAGGAAAGGTCTGGCCGATTCTGCCGCTTCCATAACGATTATGGGCACGATAAAGACCAATGCACTCATCTGAAGGATGAACTTGAGAGAATGGTTCAGGCGGGGCACCTGAAGGAATACGTGCGCATGAGAAGGGAGGAAGCCATATCTGGCCAGAGCAGCCGTGATCGACCTTAGCAGAGTAAAAGAGATCAGGAGGCGTAATGAGGGAAGACGGAATGATCAGGCCCAGGCCATTCATGCAGAAATCAAGATGATTACTGGTGGTGAATGGGAAGAGCACTCCAAGCGAACGCAGCATAGCTACGTTTGATACCTTACGAAGATATAGAATGAAGCTCAACCCTAAAAAGTGTATGTTTGGGGTAAGAGATGGAAAATTCCTGGGATATATGGTAACAGAGAAGGGTATCGAAGCGAACCCTAAAAAGATCAGAGCGATTATGGACATGAAGGCGCCAAGAAATGTCAAAGAGATGCAGTGTTTGGCAGGACGGATCAACGCCTTTAGTAGGTTTGTCTCACGCTCGGCTGAGAAGAGCTTGCCATTTTTTTAGGCCTTGCGTAAGAAAGCCAAATTTGAATGGAATGACGAGTGTGAGAAAGTGTTTAGATTGTTCAAAGAGCACCTGGATAGCATGACCTTGCTCACAAAGCCTATCCAGGGTGAGCCTCTAATACTATACCTATCTGTGGGGAAGCAAGCAGTCAGCTCTGTCTTGCTCAAAGAAGAAGGCAAAATACAGAGGCCGGTTTACTATTGGAGCAAGGTCTTGCATGACGCAGAGATGAGATATGTAGAGATAGAGCGGGCGATATTGGCTCTGATTGTCACAGCTCGTAAACTACGCCCATACTTCCTCTCCCACAGCATAGTCGTGCGGACGAAACTCCCATTAAAAGCCATCATGGATAAGCCAGAGACGTCTGGAAGGCTGGTCAAATGGATAATAGAGCTTAGCGAATTCGACATTACATTTAAAGCCAGAACAGCAATCAAAGCTCAGGCATTGGCTGACTTTATGCAAGAGATGACCTGGCTTCCTGGCGAGATAAAAGAATGGACAATCTTCACGGACGGCTCTGTCGGTAACCAGGGCTGTGGGGCTGGAATCTTCTTGATAGACCCGGCGGGAGTGTCCACAGAATATGCCATACGTTTGAATTATGCGCTGTCCAACAATGCAGCTGAGTATGAGGCCCTCCTAAGAGGAATTCAGGTGGCTAAGGACTTAGGAGTGGAGCAGGTATGTGCCAGAGTGGATTCCCGGCTGGTCTGCAAAAAAATCAGTGGAGAATTGGAGACAAGGGAGGAGAGTATGCAGAAATATTTGGCTAAGTTTAGAGAGCTTGCCAGGGATATGAAAGGCCTAGTGGTCCTCCAAATTCCCAGAGAAGAAAATGGCAGAGCTGATTATTTGGCAAAGGTAGCTAGCTCAGCTAAGGATTGTCAAGAGAGGGTGATTACCATACTCAAAGCAGATACAGAGTTTGGGGCAGAGCAGGTGTGCTCGGTGAGTGAACGAGATGACTGGCGTTCCCCCATTAAGACGTATCTGGAGAAAGGTACACTGCAGGAAGACAAGAAGGAGGCGATAAAGGTAAGAACACTAGTGCAGAAACAGCATTCTAGAACAGAACATCCTGGTGCATCTAGAAGGGTATTTAAAATACTGTTCTGGATTAGACTTTCCAGAACGGTTTTTGAAATTACCGTTCTGGATAGACGATTTTCCAGAACGGTATTCAAATACCGTTCTGGAATGTAGACATTCCAGAACGGTTATTAACAAACCGTTCTGGATTATGAGTCAATCCAGAACGGTATTTAAATAACGTTTTGGAAAGTGTACAATCCAGAACAGTATTTTAATACCGTTCTGGAAAGTGTGTTTTTCCAGAACGTTATTTAAAATACCGTTCTGGATTGTAAGCCAATCAAGAACGGTATTTATAAAACCGTTCTCAAATGTCTTGGTCAATTTAATGCCGCGTAAATAAAATTTTTTGCCGCCCATATTTTTACTTTCCAGAACGGTATATTTAAAACCCTT
>BMAC01000687.1:373779-386228 GCA_014905375.1 Phtheirospermum japonicum | reverse complement strand
GTCGCCTCCGGCTCTCCACCCATGCTCTCTGCTGACCTCTACTACTACACCACCACAATCAGCCCCGCTTCTCCTTCCAGCCACCACTACCACCGACAGTTCCAAGGTAAAGCCACCACCACCGATAATCCTGAGGTCTTGTCTCCACCGACAACCCTCTAATTCCTCGTCTACTTCGCCCACCGCCTCTCTCAGCACAACCATCTTTCCTTCTACCCCCGCTTCACTTTCCGACGACTGCTGCCGTCCGTTGACTGGATCCAATTCGCCCTTTCTGTCACTAAGGATGAGATCCTCGACTCTTGTGGTCTCGATGTTTTGATCTTCATTAGGCTGTTCAAGTTCAAGTTAGACGATTTTTCAATCAATAATTATTATATTAAATTGATTTTTGCCAAATTATAGCCCTAATTGAGTGGATTGGTTTTTTTTCCCCTTCAATTCTATTTGGCAGTTATAGCCCTAAAGGAAGTTATATCGGCTCGCTCTGCTGCTGCCTGCCAGGTGTTCGACGAAAATCTTGATAATAATATCGCTGATTTAGATGTTGAGAAGCTAAAGCTGCATTCACTCCCCGTTCAAGTCGATGAAGTGATGTTGGAATCAATGCACCTAGACTCAACACCCTGGGGATTTTGCTTGGTTGGCCACTTCGCCCCAAACTCCCAGTTTAACGGGGTCTTGTGCAGCTTTGTAATTCCTGGAATGTTCTGTGCAAGGAGCCTGCCCAGCTATGAGTTCTTCTCCTCCTTTTGAAAATTATATTAATTGATTGTGGGATTTGATCTTTTGACTAGTTTTACTTTTTATATTTTTTCTAATTTTCTGCTTATTTGTTTGATGCTATCTTTTTATGTCGGTCATTCAAGGAGGAGAGTTGGGCTGCTCGAAAAGCACAAGGATTATGTCATGCGAGCGTGAGCCTACCATCAAAAGAAGCAGGCTATTCAGGTATATTTTTGTAAACCTGTATTTTGTTGTTTCTTTTGGGTTAAAGAGGTGGCTCAACAATGGAAGTTTAATTAATTTTTGGAAGTATTATATATATTGGTTGTACATACATTCTACAAAAACTTAAAGAAAAAACTGCGATTAGGAACCCTGAAGAGTTCTAATTCAAGATGATTAAGACAAAAACTGTCAATGGAGTCAACAGATTGGCGTAAGATTTAGATGTTGACAAAAACTGATTTGATTTGGTGTTTGTGGGAATGTAGATGGAGGTAAAGTCAACACTGGAGCCCAGTGCAGAGGAGCAGAGACAGCAATATTGGGAAAATATCCATGACAACCTCCGAACCGATGTTTGTTATGTACACCACTGTGATAACCCATTCAAGAAGATGATGATATCTGATAACCCGTCTTCTTGTAATGTTCTTACAGTATCAAAGCCTCTGGGGCCTAAGGTCACTCTTACCTGATTTTAGTTCCCTACTATTTGATTTAGGGGTTTTGAGCTCAAACCATTGATTCAACGGCACCATCTTGCTGCTCGCCTCAGCCGCAAGACACCTCCACCGTCTCCGTCACTATTACCGTCTGCTACTATTCGTCGAGTCTCGACTCCCATCGACCACGCTGCCCATTTGCTAGTTGGTTCATCGTTCTCCAAAAACCCTTCAAAGCCCATATTTGTTTACCTCAGTTAAGGTAATCTTATTTCTCGTTATTCTTTTTAATTTATACCAATTAGCCTATACGCTTCTATTAATCTGGTTGAATTCCTGCCTGAAAGGATTTCTGCAAATTTTCTCTTTTAACATTCAGTTAACCCTAAACCCCCATTATTACTGGTTTATTTTTTTACTGTGTGTATATATTAATTATAAAACTAATGTGTACATGCATATATTGGCAATTAGTTTTCATTTTGAGTCTACAAATTTCCCTATAACAATATTAAGCTTAATCAGCCTATTTAGGTTCTATGGGTGGTGAAGAGGAATCGACCGAGGCCGCAGCAGCTGCGCGCAGAGAGAGGCTGAAAGCGCTGAAAGCTGCTCAGGAACTCCTCAACTCGCCCGATGATAATCCTCAAGATGCTGACAAAGAGTAGGAGAAAGATGAAGATGATGAAGAAGCATAAGTTCACTTATTTTTCTATTTGTTGATGCAACTATTAGTTATAAAATTGCTTTCAGTGTAAACTGATATATGCTTGAAAATGACTAGTCTTTTTATTACTTGCAGCAATATCAGTATGAAATTCCGAAATTATCTTCCTCATGACAAACAACTTCAAGAGGGTCAAGTTGCCCCGCCCGTGTTACCCAAGTTTGAAGACCCTGTCCTGGCAGCTCCTCCTCCAGAGAAGAAGAAAGAGGTGCTTCATAAATTTTATAACATGTTCTATATTTCACTAACTTTTTCTAAATATATTGCCTTTGTGATGCTAAATGTTGGGAACAAATTATAGGATCCCTTTTTAAATATAGCACCAAAGAAACCAAACTGGGACCTGAGGAGGGATGTGAAGAAGAGACTTGACAAGCTTGAACGATGCACCCAAAAYGCRATGTTAGTACTCAYGGGTATGTGATCACTGTCCTTTTCTTTCTTTTCATTCTGTTTCAATAGTGATAAATTACTTTCTTGTGCTTATGGACATCTTATTATCTTTTCTAGATAATGATAATTCCCGGTGTGTTTGAATTTACATTGGCATTGTGTATTGGTCTTTTACATCTCGGCTGTATTATCTTGCTTTGAATTAAAAATATTTTTCTGAATGCTAAAATTTATCTTGGTCTTGTAATGGCACATGCAGTTTATTCTAGTGCTCTTTGATTTTGACTTGTCTTGAATCTCCGACAGCCTAGCTTACTCCATGAAAAAGATGATAGCTGACAAGGCTTTGGTATGTAGAATTCATTTTTCCCAGAATCTTTGTTTATTTTAATTGTATTACAGTCTCAGAATATATAAGATTTTTATACTTTACATGATTTTTGAACTGGCCTTCAGGTGCGTAGGCTTTCAGCCTGTGAAACTATGGGATCTGCAACAACCATTTGCTGTGATAAGAGTAAATTTCTCTAAAATATTTCTCTAAATTATTTCTAATTATTTTTCTCTAAATCTTTCATCACGATTCTAATTATGTCGATCAGTGTGTTATTATTTTGCATTTGTTTTTTCACATGATTAGATTTGGTTGTATATCACTATGGAAATTTAGGATTTGTTAAAAGAATTTTTTGGTTATTATTGGTTATGGTCTTTTGATTGTTTGGATAATTATTCCATAGGAAAATATCTTTATCCTAATTTCTTTTATTGAAGAATAATAATATTTATTGATTGTTAATCTGATGGTAGAAACTAAACTGATCAATGCCATGTTCATTTTGGAGATTGGCTAAGTTGTTGCTCTCATTAATTTGTGTAAAACAGTAGTTGTGAATACATTTGGGTAGTATAGGGAACATTTTTGCAAAATCACATCCAATCATCCATTTTGCTTTCACTTAGTTGCTCTCATATAATTGACTTGAATGGTCGTGGATAGGCGTAACATAAAATATTTGGTTGAGTTTATTGTTCATGGTAGATGTATAAATGGTCAAGATTTAAAGTATTAACATGGTCAAGATTTGATCCAAGATAAAGTTATTTACATATATAAATGTGAAGTATTTATAATTATTTTAAATAACAATGCTATTTATCATAATTTAATTAGTTTTAATTTGTTATGCAGAGGATGCTGGAAAAGTTTGGAGCCAATTTGTTCAAGAAGATCTTGTAATGGAGTATGTTTTGGTCCTGAGCATCAATAATCACAGATGAGGTTAGATCTCTATTGAGAAAACCACCAAAATCCATTTTATGTGATTGCAATTAATTTTCAAAAATTATTAACCAACCATTATCTGATAATATCAGTTGAGATATATACTCCATGAAAAAAAGTATTAAAAATCTAAATTAAAAAAGTGTACATAAATAGCATAGAACACCCGCTATTGTTAGATTCCGTATATATTATGGATTATATTTTTTTGATTTTATTGCATATATATTTTGGTCCTGCGTATATAATTATTTATTTGATTGTGTARAGATAATTGTGGAGRTCTGATAGACTTTATGCYAATTTTTAATGTGGTTTTATTTTGAAAACTTTCTCTTGTGCGTTTMCTCATTATTTTGGACAACTTTTATGATGTCTGTTTTGTTGTATTATTGAACAACATGAATCTCAATTTTGACCCAATTCTCAGAATAAGATTTCACTATGGCTGGACGTTACTTCTAGATGAATCTTCTAGCTTAGACTCTGTGAACTCCACGAGGGAGTACTTGGTCAAGTGGTGATTAAATCCTTCTTCAAGATGGATATGTTTTCGGAGAATGATTATACTGTGAGTTCAATTCGTCTTTTGTTTCATTTCTTTTTTATTTTTATTCTCAAAATTTTGCCAGTAGTTGTTCTGACTTTCTAAAGCAAATGCAAATTTTAGTCACCAATGACATAACTGTACCTTGTTGAGTTTATCTTGTTTGATGATGATGATTCAAACTATACAGGTGAGGTACATTGGTGTTTATGCTCTCTAAAAATAGCATATCTCTTTAATTGAGATTTTTATTTGTACCCTTGTCTTTTTCCAATTCAAATGTTAAATCACTTTGTTTCTTTCAATGCATGTGAGCTCAAATTGGATAGGATCTCGGAATTGGAAAATGCTAGTTAATAGATATTAAAATAAATTTTGCCTTGAAGCACACGACACTACACTTTCTGTGCTAAGTTCTCTAGGTTCATAGAATTTGAGAACATGAACAACAGAGCTCATGTTTTGGCATGATAACTATAGTACAAAGCCGTCTCTTAATAACAATGTTTTTATGCATTTCATTTTTCTTCATTAATATTCTTAATCCTAGAATTAGATTTAATCAACGTTATTATTTCTGCCCTCCAAGGTAACAAATAGAAAATCAAAAGTACACTTATAACCTTATAATTTTTTTTTAGTCCACTTATTTTGTGTTAAGTGTTTATAACTTTGATTTTTGAATTATGATTTTGGTAGGCCAAAGTTTTGGTTCGGTTTAGTTTGTCCAGGTCCATGCCAAAATTTTCCAGAAGGAGCCTTCTCATATCCAATCGCCTTGGGGAGTAGGTTACTGCAATTAGTTTCAAAAGAGACTGTTAGTTTATTTTTATGATAATTAATTTTGTTGTTCGGTATAGTGTAGTTTGAGTAATTGGCTCATCAATTAAGGGATATCTTTCCTATCGGTGTTGTTTTAATTTGGTCACAAGCATAGTCTATGGATGAGAAATTTTAAGCGTCATTTCTTAAGTTCCTCATTGCATGTTTTTTAGCTCGGCTGTGCTGCATGACCTGGTTTGTAGATGGAATAAGTTGAGTTTGTTTTTTTATTATCTAATTTTTTATTTCCGGTGATGTAGTAATGTTTTTTCTTGGTGGAACTACTTTATGGGACTCACTCGTGCACTGAGCTTGTTATTTGCTGCTGCTGTTTGGTGTGCCTCAAAATTTATCCCTTAAAGATATTTTTTGTTGTATTGATTTTTGGTAGGTATACTTTGCTTCAACAATCAATGTTAAAAATAAAGACTTATTTGTTTTGATTTTAATTTGAATATCAACATTTCTTTCATGGCTAAATGCCTGCTACTCTGGATTGTATGTGGTTCATATTGCAATATTTATTATTATTGATTTTAGTGTATTCCTGCTTTCATTTAATTTTTTTTTTTAGTTTTCTAAACTTTCTAGAAGGTAATTTTTGTAAAACCTTTCTAGTAAATGAACTTTCCAGAACGGTATTTTCAAATACCGTTCTGAAAAGTCTCTCTTTCCAGAACGGTATTTTCAAACACCGTTCTGGAAAGTCTCACTTTCCAGAACGTTATTTTTCAAAAACCGTTCTGGAAAGTATAACTTAACAGAACGGTATTTGAAAATATCGTTCTGGAAAGTCGCACTTTTAGAACGGTATTTTCAAATACCGTTTTGGTAAGTTGTACTTTCCAAAACGGTTTTTGAAAAATAACATTCTGGAAAGTGAGACTTTTCAGAACGGTATTTGAATATACTATTCTGGAAAGTGAGACTTTTCAGAACGATATTTGAATATACTATTCTTGAAAGAGAGACTTTTCAGAACGGTATTTGAAAATACCGTTTTGGAAAGTTGGACATTCAAGAACGGTATTTGAAAAAACCGATCTGGAAAGTGGCGGATAAGTATAGGATGGTACCATTCTAGAACATAAAAATTATTTTCTAGAACAGTTTTTTTTTACCCTTCTAGAAAGTCTGCCAATCCAGAAGGGTAAAAAAAGGCGTTCTGGAAAGTCTGCCAATCCAGAACTATGTCACTACAGAAGGTACAGAAAGGCATATTGGATAAGCAGAATTACCCTTTTGGATATGCAGTTTCTACACTAGTGGAACCAGAGCTGCCCTGTTTTGCTTGATCAAGGAAGAGCTGTTTCGAAGAGTATTCGGCCAACCCCTCTTAAGATGCTTAAGCCGAGAGGAAGGAGCCCAGGTCCCTAAGGAAGTCCACGAGGGATGTTGTGGCAACCACATGGGAGCAAGAGCTCTCTCAAGCAAGATCTTGCAAGCGGTGTATTTCTGGCCACAATTGCAAAGAGAGGCAGAAGATTTCGTGCGTACCTGTGAAAGATACCAGAAAAATTCAGCATTGATACACAAGCCCGCGGAAGAGCTCATGACAATGAGCTCTCCTTGTCCATTTTCCAAGTGGGAAATCGATTTGGTTGGCCCCTTTCCCACGGCTCTGGCCCACAAGAAATTCTTAATAGTTGCAATTGATTATTTTAGTAAATGGGTAGAAGCAGAGGCCTTGGCAAAAATCACAGAGGAGGCGGTCATGAAGTTCTTGTGGAAAAATGTTGTTTGCAGATTTGGCATTCCCTGAATCCTGATCTCGGACAATGGCACCGAGTTCATGGGAGCCCGAATCAGGGCCTGGTGTACAAAAATTAAAATTGACCAACACTTCACATCTGTCTACGATCCCCAGGCTAACGGTCAAGTAGAGGTCACCAATCGCATATTGGTGCATGGGATCAAGACACGTCTGGAGAGAGATGGAAGCAGATGGGTGGATGAGCTGAATACAATTATGTGGGCATAGAGAACTAACCCCAAGGAAAGCACAGGGGAAACGCCTTTCAGCCTAGTTTATGGTATGGATGTTGTGGTGCCTGCCGAGATTAGTATGGAGACTCATCGAGTTCAGAATTTTGTTAAAGAACAGAATGAGCTATTAATTCAGGATGCTCTGGACTTGATTGAGGAGAAAATAGATCGATCTGCTGTCAGAATGGCGCATACCAAAGGAAGGGTGAAGGCAACATACGATAAGTTTGTGATCAAGGCAGTTCCAGGTACGAGACCTGGTTTTGAGGAGAGCTGATTTGGGAAAGGCGAAGGGAAAACTGGATGCCGCATGGCAAGGGCCGCTCCGAGTCATCCAAATCTTAGCATGAGGCGCTTATAAATTGGAAGAATTGGATGGGACTAAAATCCCTTGTGCATGGAATATTGCTAATTTGCGAAAATTTTATGCATAATTGTAATCTCTTGTCATTTATTAATACAAATCCCTTATTGAATAATATTGCAGGATCATTCTCGTTTGCCAGTTTAATGCGCCTTCTTCGAAAAGCCATGATTGGCTAAGGGTGGATGCCCTCGATTTCCTGACCTGATTGTCAGTTTAAGCTAGGATTGGCTAAGGGCGGATGCCCCCGATTCCCTGACCTAAAGTTTAAGCCAGGATTGGCTAAGAGCGGATGCCCTCGATTTACTGACCTGATAGTCAGTTTAATCCAGAATTGGCTAAGGGCAGATGCCCTCGATTTCCTGACCTGATTTTCAGTTTAAGCGAGGATTGGCTAAGGGCGGATGCCCTCGATTTCTTGACCTGATGGTTAGTTTTAGCCAGGATTCGCTAAGGGTGGCTGCCCATGATTTTTCCTGACCTGATTGTCAGCTTAAGCCAGGATTGGCTAAGAGCGGCTGCCCATGATTTTTCCTGACCTGATTATCAGTTTAAGACAGGATTGGCTAAGGGCGGCTGCCCATGACTTTTCCTGGCCTGATTGTCAGTTTGAGCCAGGATTGGCTAAGGGCGGCTGCCCATGACTTTTCCTGGCCTGATTGTCAGTTTGAGCCAGGATTGGCTAAGGGTGGCAGCCCATAATTTTTCTTGACCTGATTGTTAGCTTAAGCAAGAATGAGTTAAAAGTGGGTGCCCGAGCTGACTGGTATGATGAGCCAGATCTGGGGAAAAGTTTAAAAGGCCTGAATTGGCCAAAAACTTCCAATTTGGTTGATTGAGAAAAGTAAAGGAACGATGAAACATTTTCAAAAACGATACTCATAATTATAAGCGTTTTTTTTTTACATAAATCCAAAGATTGAAACATAAGCTTGCAAAAGTGATTACATTGCAGGAAAATTAAAGAACGTGGGCAAATTCAACATAAGGGCCCAGAAAACGGTCATCCATGAGAGCCTGAAGCTCTCTGATCCGAAGCTAGAGATCGGCAAACACGCCAGAGTTCACGCTCAGTTGCGTGGTAATGTTGTCGTTATTTGTCGACTTGCTCGGAAAGAGCATGAGCCTCGCCAGCAGCGACAGTCAGGCGATTCATCCACTCAGTTAGATCGCCTTTCTCTTCCTACAGCTGGTGGTTAACTTGCCGGAGCTCAGCCCATTCTCTTTTGTAATGGCGTTTCTTTTGCCTTTTCCTCTTCAGGAGACGATAAAGGTAGCTTATTTTTTCTCCAATCATGACCAGCTTTTTAAGAAAGCTTAAAGTTTTCGACGACTAGAGAGATGTTTTTTCGCTTGGTGATATCAAGTTCTTGAAGAAGAGGGATGAAGCCATCGCAAAAACTGAAGAAAAATGATGCATATACGCACATATTTAAGGGAAATAAAGGCATATGCCAAGGAATCAAAAAGTACTAGGGTTTCCGGAAAATCAGGAAACCCTAGGAACTTAAGAGTCATTACAAGACAAAAAAGCATTTATTATTATCCAGATTATTCAAAGTACAAGTTTAGAGATAGCAAAAAGGCAGACCAGCCACAAAGGCAACAACATAGGTCTGCATATAAAAACAAACAAAACAGAGCAGCCTAAGTCTCAGCATCTATCCCGGCATCCAACTCGACCGCTAGCTGTTCGCACAGCATCTTCAGACAGGGGGGGGGGGGGGGGGGGGGGTCAGGAAGCTTGACATGACAGAAGTTCTAGGAGAAGTCCCACCTGGAAACTCACCCAGACCTGCAAAGGTTGGGGAGGAAGAAGAAGTCGGAGCAAATACAGCAAGAGTTAGGTCTGGCTGAGACTGCCTAGGCTCAGGAGAATGAAGAACAGAGAAGACATGCTCGGCAAACTCTGCAGACCCGATTGTATGAAGGTGGTCTTGTTTTGGGGAGTAGGAAAAGGAGGATGGCTCAGGGGGGTTCTGCAGAGGCACATTCCGGTCGAAGGGAACCCTAGGGTTGGCCAGGGCCAACTTGGCCTGTTCTTCTAGGCCTAAGTGGTAGTAAACCACAGCCTCGGGAAAGAGTAGGGTGTAAAGCTCTTTGGATCCCAGGAAGGCTTTTTGCGCCTCTGTCCAAATCTTCTCTGAGCCGTTAGAAGGAAAGCTGAAAATCCCCCCAATTGCTTTGTACAAGGGAAGCACCGACCCCGATTCACACCTGAGCCATTACCAGAACTACATGGACATGCTCGGCGCGTCTGACACTTACAGATGCCGAATGTTCTCCATGACCCTGGACGAAGTCCCTCTGAGGTGGTACCAGTAGCTTCCACGTCATTCAATCCGTTCATGGCAGCAGTTGAGGTCCTCGTTCCGAGGACACTTTATGGTCTCTAAAGCCACCGTCGCACCCAAGAGAGCTATCGCGACTATAGTGCAGCAGCCAAATGAGTCATTGAAGAGCTACATAGCCAGGTTCACAAAGCAAGTCTCAGAATCTCAGCCGTGTGGCGACGAAGCCTTGCTCATCCTAGCTCAGAACGGATTGTCGGACAATTCCTTCTTCAAATGGGTAAATAACCAGCAAGACCCACAAACATTCCAAGAATTCTTCACTCTGGCCGCGTCACAAATTGCAGCCGAACAGAACATGTCAGCTCCAGTAATTTCCTTCCTACAGCATCACAAACCAGCTCGTCAAGTCGACAAAAATCCAAGCTCTCAAGCAATCATGTCCAAAAAACTCTTACAAGACAAACACACAGACCTCCTTGCAGAGTACAATGAAGTCTACTCGATGGCAGCGGCCATAATTTTTGAACGGATCAAAGACCTAGATATCCTTCCCCCAGCTCGGCCGATCAAGAAAGACCCTTCCTTGCTGGATAAAAAGAGGTTCTACAGGTACCACGGATCTATCGGGCACAACACAGAAGAGTGCCACGATTTAGTCCGTGCCCTGATCAAAGTTTGTGATGATCGGAATCTGCTGCCGTTCTCAAAGAATCATCAAGTTCGGCAAGAACGAAGAGGAAATAATCACTCACGCGAGAAATCCTGACCTTCATTAATACGAGCCGAGATGAGGAAGATATTTTGAATAGGAAGAGAAAGATCCTGATCAGAGAGGCTAGGAGCTCAATTCAAAAAACAAAAGTCATGAGATCTGACGTTTTTCATTTTGATGACCAATCAGAAGAAGAGGACAAGCTTGTATCGTCCTTCACCTTTCAAAACTCAGATGCAGCCCCGCTGGACCATCCCCACTCAGATGCCCTCGTTATTACCGTGCCCATCCTTGGAATCCGAACTCATCGAGTCCTTGTAGACCCGGGAGCGTACGCAAGTATAATCTACCTACCAGCCTTCCGAAGGATGAGGGTGCCAAAAGAGTACATCGAACCATGTGAGGACAGGATAAGGGGAATCAGCGGCGGCTATGTACAGACCCTTTTTCAGGTGAGACCATCTGTAGAGTTTGGCACCGGAGAAGAGAAAAGGACCATCCTCACAACTTTTGAGGTGATTGATGTCCTGAGCGATTACAACGCCCTCATCGGCAGACCAGCTCTTTACGACCTCCGAGGCGCAATGTCCGTCTATCACTACTCGATCAAATTCCCAGGCACCCTAGGTGAATATGAGCACCGAGGAGATCAAGTGGCTGCTAGGGAGTGTAGTTGGTCGATCAGGCCAAAACAAATCAACATGGTCGAGCCGATGGAAGCAAGCAAAGAACCGAGCAAGGAAGCGAATGAAGAGTCGGAGAACAAGGGCATTTTGAGCTCAGAAATAGATGCCAAACTCACAGAAAGAGAAGTGGAGAAAAGATTTTGCTCCGATCAGGACACCGGTGACAATGCCAAGCTCGACCACAACAAACAAAGCACAGAAGAAGCGGGAAAGGAGCTCTCTGGGCATCAATGGCGAACAGAAAGAACCGAGCTCAATAATCCCGAGCAGAATAAAGAACTGAAAGTACAAGTCGAAAAAGCTAGCTGCAAACCTACCGAGCAGGAGGACGCCGACCTGAGCAGGGACCGAGGCCGGCGCCCGGGGAAAGAACCAATGTCGGAGCTTGAAAATGTCAAAAACCGAGCAGAGAATGCCGACCTGGAGATCGGGGTCGGCATGAAGAATGTTGAGGATGAACTGGATCCGCGGAAGCTAAGCTTGAAGAGAAAGGCCACCCACGCTGAGCCTGTGGAGGAGTTAGACTGGGTATCGCTCGACGAACTCGACCCAAACAAACAAGTCCGGGTCGGCCATGACCTCAAGGAGCCCATCAGGTCTGAGTTGATAAGCTTTCTGAAAGCAAATCAAGACGTCTTCACCTGGACGCACGCTAACATGCAAGGCATCGACCCTGAGTAGGCTTGCCATAGGCTCAACATAGATAAGAATGTCAGGTCGGTGATACACAAGAGGAGAAAACTCAGCCCGGACCGATACGAGGCGTTGGAGTTAGAAGTCGTGAAGCTCCTCGACAACAAGTTCATCCGTGAGGTCAGATACCCGGTCTAGGTGGCTAATCCCATTCTTGTCAAGAAGCAAACAGGCCAATGGCGGCTATGCATTGATTTTTCTGATCTCAACAAGGCTTGCCCCAAAGACAGTTATCCACTCCCTCACATTGACTATATGGTGGACGCAACCGCGGGATATGAACTGATTAGTTTCATGGACGCTTACTCAGGGTACAATCAAATACCGATGCACCCAGAGGACCAGGAACACACATCGTTCTATTCGGCGAGAGGTCTCTACTGCTACACAATGATGCCCTTTGGCCTGAAGAACGCTGGGGCTACCTATTAGCGCTTAGTTAATAAAATGTTTGCTAGTATGATAGGAAAGACTATGGAAGTCTATGTAGATGACATGCTTGTCAAATCCTTGTACTCAACTGATCACATTGAAGATCTGAATAAAATG
>BMAC01000687.1:353319-369509 GCA_014905375.1 Phtheirospermum japonicum | reverse complement strand
CCCCAGTGGCGGCGGGTTTCTTGGCCGACTTCTTGTTCAGCTCCAAGAACTTGGCGGCTCGATCAAGCGCAGATAGAGGCATAGTTCGGTCGAAGAAAGGGTAAAACACTACAAAACGAAAAGTAAAACTCAGCGAAACGTGAACAAATACGCCACTCAAACATATAATACACTGCCGAGCAGAACATATGCCGAGCAGAGACACGCCGAGCAGAAAAACGCTCGAGCGGCTGAGCTCGGACCAAAAATCCAACTCGACACAGGTGCCGACGCGAGCAGCGAACGCCGAGCGGGACATGTGCCGAGCAGAAAAACGCTCGAGCGGCTGAGCTCGGATCAAAAGTCCAACTCGACGCAGGCGCCGACGCCCAAGCGACGAACAGCCGACGCTGAGCAGAACATATGCCGAGCAGAGACACGCCGAGCAGAGAAACGCTCGTGCGGCTGAGCTCGGACCAAAAATCCAACTCGACGCAGGCGCCGACGGCAAAACGACGAGCAGCAAATGCCGAACAGAATAATTGCCGAGCAGGAGTACCCCAGATTATGGAGCTCGGCTCGGCAGCATCAGTTAACAATTAGCCCAGAAACAATAAAGTACTCAGCCAAACAAACATCACCAAACAGAAAACATAACACATCAAGTCGAAGATGACAAATAAATCATCCAACTCACCAGGAATGGAGGGTCCGAGGTGAGCACGGAGCGGCGAGTCCCTAAGTCCAGCTCTTCGGAGTTTTGCCTTTGTAAGCAATACCCTGTAATTCCTTTCCTCCGGGTTGGAATCCAAAAGCGAGATCAGGTGAGCAACGAACTCCTGGCTATCTTCTTCTGCTCTGCGATACTCTGAAAAGAAAGGAACAAACAATAAGGATTAGATCGAAATAGGAAAAAAGTGTTCAAAGAAGCACTAACCAAATTTCATAAAAGAGTTAGAGGGAGGATAAATTGATCCATCGGGGTTCCGTGTTTGCCAGTCCCCCCCGACGTAGAACCAACGGGACTCCCAATCATGCAGAGAGTCGGGGAGATCGGTCACGATATCCTTAAAAGTCCCTGACCGAACTGAACTGTAGTAAAAGCCCAAGTCTGACCCACCCGCTGCTTTAAAAACGTAGAGCCAACGGAGCTCCTCGAGAGATGGGGCTGGCCAATTATGAAGGTTGAAAAGTACAAAGAGGCCCAATATACGAGCGACGGCCAGGGGATGGAGCTGAAAGATAGGCAATCTTAGGTCGTTCAAAATGTCCGTCAATAGCCGGGGGAGTGGGAACGAGACGCCGAAGCATAGACTATCCGAGAATAGAGTAGTACACGAGGCCGGCGGACGGTGAATCTGCTCCGCTTCATACGGAAGAAAAAGGTGGACCGATCCGGGCACCCCGCAGTCGCCCCAATACACTACTAGATTATTGTCGACCAACCTGCTTTTCTCCACAGCTATACGGAGCCTCCGATCATCCCACTCGCGCGGAGGAGGTCTCTTCCAATGACCAACCAGGGTACGCTCACCCGGCTGGTCCGACCAGAAAGCGAGGGTCTCGGGAGACGGGGGCCGCGCATCAGCTTTAGGTTTCCGAGACTTCTTCGTCCCGAGTGGTTGTTGGTTGTCATCTTTGGGGGGCCCAGGGGAGTTGTCAAGGGGCTCCAAGTCCGCCAAACCCACTCCAAAGTCTTCACTAACGGCCCCAGTGCGGTCCGGGCTCAAACTCGGCATCCGTGCCGACCCACCAGCTGAGTTTTCGCCTAGATAGTTGCGTTCGCCGTGTAGCGACTCAGGTAAATGCCCACTCCGAGGCCCGAAGAAGCAACCCTTCCCAAACTGACCCCCCGGTCCAAAGGGTGGGGAATACCCGAACTGAGGGTAACCGCCAAAGTTCTCATTGGAGAATTGCTCAAAGGCAAAAGGTCTTCCTTGGCCGAAAACCTCCCCGGTGCCGAAGCTGCCATATTGATTAAATCCAGCCCCAGGGTACGAACCCGGAGGGAAGAAAGGCTGTTCGCTGCCCTGACCGTCCTCCTCATACCCACAGGGGCTTTCCGGGGAATAACCCGGGCTATAAGACATGGGAAGCTATAAGAAAAAAGGAAAAGAAAAGAATTACCTTAGACGACTATGAACAACTCGAGAAGAATGGAACGATGACGTGAAATGGATCGAGCAGGAAATTACGAAACTAGAGCACAAGTAGTATTCTCTCAAAGAAAGATGTATATGGGAAGGAAAGGAAAATCAAGAAGATGGAGAGAAAATCTGCAAGGTGAAAGTGGAGAAGAAAAAAAAAAGGGAATGAAGCTGACTCACGTAATAAGGTAATAAGGGGGAGTTAATCATGGACCGCAAAAATACAAAAAACCTTCACATGCCGCAGTCAAAAGTACCCCAAATCAGAAGTGGGTCCCAGGTATCTCAATAAAGAAGGCTGCAAAAGCTGTCCCCTCTCGGGGAACGAGGTTGCCAGATTCCCTCAATAATGAGGCGGACAGAACCAGATGACCGTTCAAGGTCCGGCTCGGTTTCCACGCGCGATCAGAACGAGGTGAGCGCAGACTCACCAACGTGTGAGCCGACTCTACGCTAAGGGGCTTGTTGATGGTCAAGGAGAACCCGAGCCAAACGCATGACGTGCCGGGCATTCCTGGGACGCCTGTTCGACGACACCCGGCCGAACTTGAAAGGTTCGCCGAGCAGGGGCCCGTATCACCGAGCAGGACGCCGAGGGCCGCGCGAAAAGTGTGCCGAGCACTCCTGCCCAGAGGTGCCGGCCAGAGGTGGTGCCGAGCTGGCGAGCTCGGAAGGCCCGCCGAGCAAGGTGTCACAGGCCCGCGCAAAAAGCTGTGCCGGGCACTCCTGCCCAGAGGTGCCGGCCAGAGGTGGTGCCGAGCTGATGAGCTCGGAAGGCCCGCGGAGCAAGGTGTCACAGGCCGCGCGAAAAGTGTGCCGGACACTCCTGCCATAAGTGCCGACCAGAGGTGGTGCCAAGCTGGTGAGTTCGGAAGGCCCGCCGAGCAAGGTGTCACAGGCCGCGCGAAAAGTGTGCCGAGCACTCCTGCCCAGAGATGCCGGCCAGAGGTGGTGCCAAGCTGGTGAGCTCGGAAGGCCCGCCGAGCAAGGTGTCACAGGCCGCGCGAAAAGTGTGTCGGGCGCTCCTGCCCAAAGGTGCTTGCCAGAGGTGCTTCGATCTGACGAGCTCAGAAGGCCCGCAGAGCAAGGTGTCGCAGGCCACGCGAGAAGCATGCCGGGCACTCCTGCCCAGAGGTGCCGGCCAGAGTTTGGTGCCGAGCCTGACGAGCTCGGAAGGCCCGCGGAGCGAGGTATTGCAGGCCGCGCGAAAAGTTGTCGGACACTCCCGCCCGATAATGCCAACCAGAGGTGGCGCCAAGCTGGCGAGTTCGGAAGGCCCGCTGAGCAAGGTGTCGCAGGCCGCGCTAAAAGCATGCCGAGCTCTCCTGCCCAGAGATGCCGGCCAGAGGCGGAACCGAACTGACGAGTTCGGGAGGCCTGCCGATCAGAGACCATTTCGAGGGCGGCGGATGATCTGAGCGCCCCCGCTTAGTGATGCCGATCAGGGGAAGCACCGCGCTGGCAGACTCTGCAATACTGTCGAGCAGAGATCATTCCAAAGGCAGCGGCTGGTTCTCGAGAGATCATGTTTTGTCGCCCGGGGATGCCAAGTCGAAAGGCCGTAGACAGTTCTGAGCTCGGTAGAGGGGGTCATTGCCCTGATCAGTCCCTCAATCGGTCAATGATCCGAGTAAATTCAAGCAGAAACCTTGAATTGGAGACATTAGGTCAGCCCGAAAAGAAAAATATCTAAGCTCGGAGTTAAGTCGGAGGGACATGTCTGAGGCCGGCATTGAGGCGGTGGATACGGGAATAGATCTTTTGGAAGGACCAATGAAAGAGTGTCAGGTGTCTAATTAGGGTTTGGAAGGAAAACTATAAATAGCCTCTCCAAGAGAGAGAGAGGGGATCCCCAATTTTTTAGAGAGAGAAACATAGAGAGCTTTAGAGAGAGAAATCTTGTATTTAAAGGTCAAGAACCTGTAAAAAGGGTCCGGCTAAGGCCGATCCGAACTGATTTTGAGGAATAAAAGTTAAGCACTTTTTCCCACTCATTTTCTGCTACCTGATTGCTGCTCATTTTACTATTTTTGGTTTTGTATTGGTTTTATGTTACTCTTAACATAAACAGAGTCTAAGACGGAAGGAGTAAGGAGATCAGGAACGACTATGGGATTCCCATTAAGGGTGGATATGACTTTTTGGATACGGGAAGGTCTTTCTACCGAGGATAGAGGTGGATAAGAAGGCAGCTTCTCAATAGTTTTAGGGTCAAAAACCCCAGTCTCCGGCACAATGAACGAAGAAAAATTTCTTTCTCCAGGCCTTGACGGAGGATGGAAGTTCGAATAAGAAGTGAACGCCAGGTCTGGCGGAAAGGTAAAAACAGCCCGGGAAAGAGCTCTTCGCTTGGAAGAGCTAGAAGAAGGTATGAGCTGTGGGGTCTAGGCCAGTGTAGCGCATGGCCAGGTTGTAACACACCATGATTCTAAAGGAATTAGGGGTGAATTGGAAAATAGGAATTCTGTATATATTGGCGATTTCCAACATCAACGGGTTTACCGGTAGGCGCAAACCCGCCTGGAATTGGTCAACATAAAAGGTCAACCAACCCGCCGGCGCTTGGCAAGCCAGGATGCACGCCGGAGGACAGTAGGGATCATAAGGAGCAGAAAGATTGTATTTGTAACGGATCTCTTCCACTGTTCGCTTACTGAGGATAGAAGGAATTTTGGTGTGATCAGAGGCTGATGGAGGGTATTTTGGGCCCCCGGAAGAAGAGGAGACAGCGGCCACGGCCATGGATGAAGAGAAAAGAAATGGGGAATTCGTCTCCGCCGCCAGAGAGGCAGATGGAGGAGAAGAAGAAACTATTGCCGTCGCCGGAGAAGCAAACGGCGAAGAGGAGGAAGTCACAGCCACTCCTGGGGTGGCGGACGGTGGAGGAGAAGAGGCCCTCACCGCCGGAGGGGCATTTACAGGGGGAATGTTAGGAAAAGACGACGCCATTACCAGAAATTGTAAAGAGTAAAGGTTGAGAGGAGTACCTGATCTACGAAGGTTGCCGGAGAAAAGAGATTGAGAACTAAGTTGGAAAACTTTTCGGAATATTGGGGAAGATAGAGAGAACTCGAGAAGTTTTTAAAACAGGAGTGTGAAAGTGACAGAGAGAAAGAACCCAATAGGAATAAAAGGTATGTTGATAAATTCAAAAAATGAGAATCGAGGAAAAAGCGAGATTTGATGGGATCCCCGCATTTAATGAAGGCATATGAACAATACCCTAGGTGGTGAGCTGGAATGCCAATCGTCCTAGGGTAGGTCACGCACCACTGACATGTCAGTACTTGGAAAGAAGTGCAAATATGGTAATCGTTTGGGAATGTGGTCCGACACCACTAATGCCAATGATTAGGCTTGGTCGCAGATGGATTTCTTGGGATTCGTACCAAGTACGAGAAGTAATAAAGGACGAGTGGGACCTCATTTATTCGTGGGATACCTGGAATGATACAGCTCTATCTCAACCATTTTTGGGGGGAGGAGTTGATGGGGCATGAATAGGTTAGACCAGGATTGGGATAGACCTGGACCAAGATAGCCAGAGAAGGGAGATCGGGACAGTTTAAGCCTTGGAAAGGTTTGACCTGGCTTTTCTTGAAAACATAATGAATCAGAAGAAGGATCACCCCAGCCCAGGAATTGTCCCGAGCTGGACAGAATTGCCGATAGGAAACAGGGAAGAGCAGGCCCAGGGGAGACCTGGACTCTTGACCCCCCATTGAGGAGACATGTGGGACCACTTGTCAGAGTTTGTTGCATTAACGTCCCCCGATTCACGTCATTTGTTTCCGAGATCCCAGAAAGGGTGCCCACTGGGAAAAGCTATAAATATCTCAGTCCCAAGGCTGAGAGAGGTATGTCATTATTTTGTGCATTCCTTCTTTGCTTCCTGGAAAACACGTCATACGCTTTCTGACTTAAGTATCGGAGAGGTTTCCACCAGAAAATCACCAGTGGTCCTTTTTAACGTGTGTTTGTGTGCAGGTCGGGAAGGCACATCAGTTTTCAGGCAGTATCATATTTTGGGGTGACGGATGAGGGAAGATGGAATGTTCACAGTATCATATCTTTGCACCAATCTTGGATTTTCAGCCCATTGAACTGGGTTCCATTGTCCGAAACCAACACTCGCGGGACACCAAACCTGCAAAAATATTATTAAAAATGAAATCCATTATGTCCTGCTCGCTTATGCCCGTCACCGCCTCGGCCTCCACCAATTTTGTAAAATAATCGACTGCCACCACCAGGTTTTTTTTATTGCCTGGTGTTTTTGGAAAAGGCCCCACGATATCGATTCCACATTACGTAAATGGACACGGCGAGCTCATAATCATCATGTCCTCAGCCATTATATGGATGACCGGATCGTGCATCTGACACTTCTTACATGTTCTAACTAGGTCGCCAGCCATACCTTTCATTCCTAGCCAAAAGAAACCAGCTCGCAACGTTATCCCAACTGGCGCCCTGCTTTTTGCGTGATCACCACAGTACCCTTCATGTATTTCTTTTAACACCTCCAATCCCTTGCTCCTTGGCCAAGCATTTCAAAAAAGGTCCAAAACGTGCCCTCTTGTACAATTCTTCATTTATAACACAAAATCGAGCCGCTGTCTTAGCTTCCTTTGTTGACAACCGTACTTCACCTTCCTTTGCATTGACGAGAACATCCCAGATAGGCGTACGCCAATCATCTTTGACTTCGAGCTTCATTATTTCCTTCCCTTTATCCACACTACTATGGCTTAACTCCATTAGAGTAATTTTTGAGTATCACAAGTCCTCAATGCACCTGCAATCTGAGTGAGCTGATCCGCCCGAGTATTTTCAGCCCGTGGCAAATGTTCTAGTTTAAATTCTTCAAAGCGCACAACCTCTTCTTGTAATTTCTTTAAATACACCGCCATACATTCTTCTTTTGCCTCGAAAGACCCTTGGAACTGATGAGCTACCAATTGGGAGTCCGTGTATGCCCATACTTTCCTTGCTCCTAGATCGCTTGCCATCTTTACACCCTGCAACACAGCCTCATACTCGGTTTCATTATTAGACGCCTTGTATCCCAGTTTTATTGCAAATTCTAAATTTTCACCTTCTGGGCTGGTTAATACAATTCCCAATCCATCCCCCGATACCATAGTCGATCCATCGGTATGCAATAACCACGCCTTCGTCTCGCCACCTGGTTCAGATGGTCGTACCATCTCCTGCAAGAAATCTGCCATTACTTGTGTTTTTATTTCCGCCCGAGGTTCGTATACCACGTCATATTCACTCATCTCCACCGCCCACTTCACCAGTCTTCCAGACACGTTTGGATTAGTCAGGACCTGCTTGAGAGCTATATTAGTACGTACCTTCACCTTGTGGCTCAGAAAATATGGCCACAATTTCCTTGCTGTACAAATTAGTGCAAAACCTCCTTTCTCCAGCTCGGAATAATTCAACTTAGCACCCCGCACCATTCTGCTAATATAATAGATAGGCTTCTGGGTACCTGCATCCTCTCTAATGAGCACCGAACTTACTGCGACCTCTCCGACCGATATATACAAGATCAGGTCTTCCCCCGGCATCGGCTTAGTTAACAGTGGTATTTCCGCTAAATATTCTTTCATCTTATCAAATGCATCTTCTGCTTCCTTGGTCTATTCGAACTTAGACCCTTTCCTGAGTGCATAAAAAAGGGGACACCCTTCTCTGCCGACCTGGAAATAAAACGATTATGGCCTACAATTCGACCCGTGAGCACCTGTACGTCGCGCACCATTCGAGGATGTGGCATTTCCAAAACAGCCCGCACCTTCTCCGGGTTAACCCTGATACATCTCTTCAATACCATGTATCCCAGAAATTTTCCAGATTGCAAACCAAACGCACACTTCTTTGGATTGAGCTTCATCCCGTACTGCCTTATTATAAGAAAAGTTTTTCTCAAATCCTCCACATGGGATTCTGCTTTCTTGTTCTTCACCAGCATATCATCGACGTACACTTCCATAGTGGACCCCAACAGGTCCTTGAACATTCTATCCACCAGTCTTTGATAGGTCACCCCAGCATTTTTCAAACCAAACGACATAGATACAAAACAGTATGTTCCCGTCGAGGTAACAAAGCTCACCTTGGGTTGATCCTCCTCCGCCAGTTGTATTTGGTGATATCCCTGTGAAGCATCCATCATGCTTTACAGCTCTCGACCTGAGGTTGAATCCACGAATTGATCAATTCGCGGCAGAAGATAAGGATCCTTTGAACATGCTTTATTTAAATCATGAAAATCCACACACATCCTCCACTTCTACCCTTGTTTAGGTACCATTACAACATTAGATAGGTATTCTGGAAATTGAACTTCCCAAATGTGGCCTGCTTTCAATAGTTTCTGCACCTCCTCCTCAATTATCTTATCCAGTTCAGGCCCAAAATGCCTTCTCTTTTGCTTAATCGGCCTAGTCTTCCATTGAAATATCCATCAACTTTTCATGTGGCCGAACAAAATTCTCTTGTTCTTTCATCTTTATTGAACTAAGTACACCCTTTGGCACCTCTTCACTCCTCTCTCGCTTGTTCTCACTCAGGCCTTTTTTGACTGTCATCTGGTAACACGACCTTGTGACATGTTGATATGAGATAACATCCCCCACTTTGTCTCTCATCCGGTACTTGATACTCATATGATACATTGATGTTACTGCCTGAAATGCGTTAAGGGCAGGTCGGCCTAATATCGCGTTATACGCCGACCTCCCACGAACTATCAAAAATTTTAAATTCTTCTTCGCCTGTAATTCACCTCGTCCTAACATCACTGCCAGTGTTAGCCCTCCCTCCGTAATTACTTGTGCTCCTTTAAATGCATATATGGGCGTACTCATAGGTCGCACCCTCGTTTCCAACTTCATTTCCTCCAGGAAATTTGTATATATTATTTTAACAGAGCTCCCGTTTTCCAAAAAATCCTCCCAAACTCATACCCCGCTATATCAGCTTCCGCTACAAGCGCGTCATTATGATCCTCCTGCAACCCTTGTTGCTCATCAGGGCCAAAAGAGATGATTGGTCATGTTCTCTATGGTCGCCTACTTATACTAGCGACCTCCCATGTTCCAGGTCGAGCTGATTTGACGTGTTTCTTTCGTGCGCTACTGGTATCACCATCCGTTAGTCCCCTTGAAGTCATGCTTATTCTCCCCTTATTCCTTCTTATCCCATTATGTCCCTGATTTCCTTGTTGCGGCTGCCTCTCGGCCTGATCTTGAGGTGGATCTCTCGGTGGTGGTGGGGGCAGTGGTTGCCTTGGTTCTTTCGGTTCTCTATCTTTGTAAATGACTTCCTTCAAAATGTCCGGCTTTTATGAGCCTCTCGATCTCTTCCCTAAGATGTCTGCACTTCTCTGTGGAATGGCCGTAGTTATTATGAAACAAACAAAAGAAATCTGACTTGGGATTAGTAGGGAGCTGCGTGCGAGTTTCTGGCCATTTTATATCATTAGGTATCAGGCGCTCCATGATAGTAAACACCTTAGCCCGAGGATAGATCAATGGTGTAAAATCTTCGTCCCTTTAGTTTCTCATATCTACTTGAAGCTTTGCTCTCGCAACTGGACCCAGGATCAGGAGCCCGCGTACTAACCTTCTGGGCCCTCTCCTAACTTCCCTCCTCGATATACTGCCTTCGGTCTCCGTGACCTCCCCACCAAATCGCACACGATATTCCTCCTTCGCCTCTTCTACCTGTATGTACTTATTACACCTTTCTAAGACCTCATCGTATGTTCGTGCCACTTTCTTAACCAAAGATTTGCGTAAATCCTCCCTCCTCAGTAATGCCCCTGACTTCATTACATACGTAGCGATGGGTACCTCTAGCGTGGCATTGATGAACCTGTTGACATATTGCTTCAAAGTTTCATCAGGTCGCTGCACCATTGTAAAGAGTGACTGTGCAGTCTTTGTGTTTTGCTTCACACTGGAAATTACTTGAAGAAGGCCGCTCGCAACACTCGAAAGGTGGTAATTCTTTCCTTTGCCAATTAATAAAACTAGCTTTGGGCGATTCCTATCAAGGTAGATATAAAGGCCCGGCATGCCACAACGTCCGTATATCCGTGTAACATCATCTCATTCTCAAAGAGTTGTACATGCTCTATCGGATCCGTCGCCCCAGGATATTGGAATTCCAACGTTTTATATCCCTTAGGTAGCACAGCTCGCAATATATCATCTGAAAGGATGCCCTTTATCCTCATCAAGCTTTTCTCCCACCATCTGCCTTTGTAAGGTTAGAAACAGTGATTTAAAAATCGGACCGGACCGGCCGGTTCAACTGGTTCAACCGGGAACCGGCCATGACTCCGGTCCGAAAGATCATATATAATCGGAAATCCGGTTAAACCTGCCAGAATCATGAAAACTGGTTAAAAACCGTCTGAAACTAGGAACCGCTCATCTGAACCGGTCGGTCAAGAAAGCGGAAGAAAAAGAAGAGCACGACCAGATCTGTAACTGTTGCTCTATCCCTTTTCTTTTATTTCCTGTTTCGAGAATCAGATCTTCACACCCATCAAAATAAACTTGCGGTTGAATTTTTTGATCTTTACCTTCATCTCTCTGTGTAAATATATATGTACGGATAAATATATATACATTAAAAGGTGGTTTAATGGGTAATGTTTGTTCTTTTTTGGTATTGAGTTTGTGGGGTTGTGTGAAAGAATTTATTTTTTTTTTGCTTAAATTAAATATTTAATGAGTTTATAACTTCTAAGTATTGGTCATGACAACATAGTTGTTCTGTAGCTTTTTTTCTTTGCTGGATATATTAGACTATTAGCGTAGGACTCAATTAATTATGTTTGG
Source organism: Phtheirospermum japonicum (assembly GCA_014905375.1). Lineage (NCBI taxonomy): Eukaryota > Viridiplantae > Streptophyta > Magnoliopsida > Lamiales > Orobanchaceae > Phtheirospermum > Phtheirospermum japonicum. Next base: position 358,516 of record BMAC01000687.1, on the reverse strand, counting down.
AATTTGTTACTATGTGAGTTTAAATCTTGAATAATTATATTACGTAATTAATTTATATTACCCGGTTGAGCCGTGAACCGGTAGCTTGTCCGGTTCATTCACCGGTCCGATTTTTAAAACATTGGTTAGCAATCCCTCCTGCATATCTCTATTTGCCTTATCCCCAGGATCAACTTCTTTCTCCCCTTTTTCCTCATGGTACCGGCCTCAACTTTTATGAGATTTTTCCCTAGATTGACCATCCGCGCTTGAGGTCTCTGTTCTGCTCTCACTAACGTGCTTTCTATACCGCCGACCCCGATGTGTATAACGTGTCCGCCCTATCCTCAACTTCCTTCCTCTCTTGTACTTATATTTATGGGTGTGGGACTCTGAAGACGAGGTAGAGCTTGAAGAATCTCCATGTTTCCGCTTGCTCAGGTTTCCCTTCTTCCCCTAGAGATGATCTCCACGACAGAGATCCTCCACTTTGTTTTGTCTTTTTTGTTACCGATTTTTCCTCATATCCACCGTCCGACTTATCAACCTTCTCCTTTACAATACCCAGCTCGCCTACTAGGTATTTTCTCAGATCTTCCTATTTTCCTGGGGGTACAAAATCCAAAAGCCCTTCCGAGAATCCTGTATTAATTTGACAAGGCTTATCTTTGGGTAAATCTTTCTACTCCTTTGTCCCAATGTAAACTGGTTTCTGTGCAATAACATCCGACGACTTCGCTTGTGGATCTCCTTCAGGTTCCTTTCCCTTCTGTTTCTCCGGCGAGGGTAGCGGTGTCCCAGCCAGATTCTGAATCGTCGGTCCTCCTGGAGGAGGCACCAGTGGAGGCGTTAGACCATCTTTCGTTTGTTCTCCTTTATCAATCTCCCCCATTTTGTTCTTTTTCCAACACTTGCTTGATCCAAGACCGAAATCAAACACTTTCGGTATAATGTTTCTTTCATTCATATTGGGCTTGCAAGTGTTCTCACGTCTTTTGCTCAAGGACTCGATGTCCCTCTTTCCCACAGACGATGCCACATGATAAAACTAAAAAGATTAGTTACCAAGAATAGGGGTACTAACCTCAAATAAGAGATCAAAAACCTGGAATACTTTCCAGTCACGTCACAGCGACCTGATTGATCTCCAAGAACCTCCTGATGACCTGATCGATCCTGCAAAACAATACCTTCAGCCAAGGCGGTGGACGGCCCCGGTGAAGGTCCTCCGATACTTAAGTCAGATAGTGCGAGAGATATTTTGAGTGCCCAAATCGTGATAAAACAACTTAGAATAAAAGATAGGCGTGAACCCCTTTATATAGACAAGAGAAGTGCTCCCCAAGCCAGGGTTTCCTTCTCCCATTATAATCCCATAAATACCAAGAACGAAAAAGTTTAGGAGGCAAAGTGTCAAAATGGTCATAGTTGAGGAGGTAAAAAATATTTCTACACACACACTAAACATTATTTTAAATTTACATATTTCACTACAAAAAATCATGGGTGTTCGACCCAAAAGTATAACATCGCCTAGACCTTGCACTACTTCCCAACCTGCACACAAAAACACATCAGAAAAGGACCACTGGGGGTTTTCCGGTGGAAACCTCTCCAATGCTTAAGTCAGAAAGAGTATAGAGTGTTCTTTAGTGAGCAAAGCAAGGAATGCACAAAGAATGACATACTTCTCTCAGCCTTGGGGCTGAGATATTTATAGTTTTTTCCAATGGGAACCCCAGCCGGGATCCCAGGAGCACATGCCGCGAATCAAGGGCCGTTACTCAACCAATTCTGACAAGTGGTCCCACTTGTCTCCTTATTGGGGGTCAGGGAGTCAGGTCTTCCTTACTCCAGCTCTTCCTTTTTCCTTTTCTCTATATCACCTCAGTCCTAATATCAAGCTCAATTCTAGTTCTTTGGGGATTTTCCTGTAGAGCACTTCACCAGCTCAGGACGACTCCTAAACTATATCAATCTCCTCTTGAAGAGATCAGGTCAGGAGAAGTCTCGAGCTGTGATCATCCTCCTTTGAAATCCGTTCTCTCCCAGAGGCCTAGTCAGACCTTTCTTAGGACCGAGCTGGTCTCACCATATTTCAATCATTCCTGTTATCTCAAATCAGGTCTACCCCAGATCAGGTCTGACCTATTTATTTCCATATCAATGGGTATGCTGATGGCCAAATCCGTCAGTATAGGGAATACTGACGCCCCCTTGACGGATATTGGCCGTCAGGATTGTAGTATCCTGACGCGAAAATGTTCCCGTCAGTATTATCGACGGCTTTCTTGACGGTTAAACCTGCCAGGAAATGGTTTTCAGTATTCCGGGCAGGTTGGGCAGTAAGGAATATCTGATGCCATCCTGACGGGTTTGACCGTCAGCAGTTCGGGCGGGCATGTGCCCGTTAGTATTGCTTGCGGGTATTGGCCGTCAGAAAGTCCTGAAATATACTGACGGCCAACCTGTCAGTAGGCCGTCAGTAAGGAAATAAAAGTATTATTATATTTTCTGATATATTAATTAATAATTAAATTATAAAAATAATAAACAGATAAAATTTTAGATAATCCAAAATAAATTATCCACTAATTAAAAATCAAAACAAATTATCCAACAATTAAAAACAAAATAAATTATCCAAATATTTCAAAGTATAAAAAAATCCCGAATTATCCAACCATCTAACTATCACCACCATTGAATGTCGGATCAAAGGGAGGCTGAGTAGAAGGCAAGGGCATTTTAGTTTATCACCGTCCCTATCTGCAAAATCATGCGTGAGTGCAAATTGTACGAAACTATCTACACCGGCCGCGAATGCCGGATTTAGAAATCCGGCAATATTCCGTTTGTACATCCAACTATGATCAGCAACCATCCTAAGATTTTTGGGTGTTATTCGTGATTCTAGAATCAATGGCCAGAAAAGAACGTGGCAAGATTTCGGCAGCATTACGAGAAGAATGAGTAATTCGAGTTATAATTGGTAAGGCTTCTATCTCATTCAAGAACGTGACATTTACTAGTATGTATTATCTTAAAATATGCATTTTTCTTAGATTCAAAATTTCGGCAGTATCTTCCCTTAGTTCTTGTAGTACACGTATATTTCAATGCACCCGAGAACAATTAGAGAGATGCAGAAACCGAAATTTCAAAACTAAAAAGAAATATACACATAAGATAATCATAATACAAGTCACATTCTCAAACTGTCCAAAAATGGGACAGTTCGAAATTTAGTATCAAACTCTATATTTGATACTAAATCTCAAACGGGTCTAAGAAATATTGGAATAATTCGAAACTTAGTTTCAAAATCTTCTATTTGATATTAATTCTCAAAAGAGTGATCTATATATATTTGATTCTCTACAACAATATGAATCGCGTCACTTCGCCAAGGTTCCAAATAAGCAATTACCACGGTCATATTTTTAAAAATTATTTTGAAAATTTAAATAAAACCACGTGACACCCTATCACATTTTTTAAAAAAATATTGAAAACCCGCTATTGGAGGGACAATACCTCCGGGCCGGCGCCGTAATCCACGTCAACATCCGACGGTATACAACAAAAACACCAATGACAATAAATATATATATATATATATATATATATATAATATATAATATATATATATATATATATATATATATATATATATATATTATATAAAATTAAACTCCGGCCGATCACAACGGCCTCCCATGCACGAACAATATATATACAATATAATGGGTGCATACATATATCACAATATAATTTGCCCCTAAAGTTTATATAAATTTAAAAGTGGACCCTAACAATCTAAGTTAATACAATGAAACCCTATTTTCCTAATTATTTACTAAATTAACCCATAACTATCTAATTATATATTTTGTGTACGTATTTTCCTAAAAATTTACCAATTTAACCCTAATTTCAAAATTATTTACGATTAGACCCCTAATTTGAAATTAAAATTTTATTTCAAAATTAAACTCTATTTGAAACCTAATTATTTTAAATAAAAACTAAAAACAAAATTTTAAATAAATTCTTATTTAATTTAAAATTACTTTAAAAACTACAAATTTATTTTCAAATTAAAATAACAAAACAGAATGATAAATTAACTACAATTTATATTAAAATTAATCAAATCCCAAAATTATTTTTTTTAAAAAATAGATTTTTATTTAAAAAAAACACAAAAATTTATTTATAAAAAATAGATTTTTATTTAAAAAAAAGGTTTATAAAATGTTAAATATATTCTAAATGAAACCCTTATTATATAATTATTCCTAAAATAAACCCTAATTATATAATGAATCCCTAATCAAAGAATAATTAAGTAATGAACCTCTAATTTAATTATAATTAGGTAAATAAACCCTATTTGAGTTATAATTATATAAATAATTCCTCCTGTAATCCTAATAATGTAATAACCTCTAATTGAGTCATAATTATATAATTAATCCCTACTTTAATCTTAGTTAGGTAATTACCCCTAATTGAATCATAATTACATACTTGATCATAATTATGTAATTAACCCATACTTTAATCCTAATTATGTAATTAATTCTCAATTGACTCATAATTACATAATTAATCCTTAACTGAGTGTAATTACATATTAACCCCTAATGTAATTAGAATTATGTAATTAACCACTAATTTATTTTAATTACACAACAAACCAAAATTTCAAACCCTAATCCCTAAATAAACACTAAAACCTAAACTTGAACACTAATTATCTACTAATTATATAATAAGTCAAAAATGATACACAAAAAATATACAAGAATATAAAAATAAAAGTGAAAAATTAACAAAAATGAAACTGGACTTACCTCTTGAATCTGGCGGCGCTCGGTGGCAGGCAGTGGTGGAGGTTAGGCTGAGGTTAGAGATTGGAGGTGGTGGGTGGTGGAGGCTGGAGCAGGCAATGGTGGTGGTGGGTGCGGCGGCTGAAGGTCGGCTGTGATTGGAGCAGTGGACGGCGGCTGTGCGGCTGGGATTCTTGGCGGGCACCACCTTCTACTCCCTTCGGGAGGCGATGGGTCAGCGACGAGGACGGAGATTCCAAGCGACGGCGATGATAGCTGCGAGGCGGCGGCGATGGTTCTGTGATGGGGGGGCAGGGGTTGGGCCAGGAGATGGACGACGTTTTTTTTTTTTTGGACAGAATGAGGCGGGGAAGGAGGGGGGC
>BMAC01000687.1:318883-353294 GCA_014905375.1 Phtheirospermum japonicum | reverse complement strand
TCAGCGTATATATTTTTGTTTTTTTTAATTAAAAATTATATCCTATCGGGCTAGCCCGTCAGGATAATTAAGCGAGATATATTCCCGCTCTTTCCCTGAGGGGCTACTGACGGGTACATATGCTGACGGCCTAGGCTGTCAGTAAAACCGCCAGCAAGCTTTTCCGACAATAAATCCGCTAGTAATGCTGATGGCCTTTTGCCCGTCAGCAAACCCGTTAGTATAACCGGGTTTTTTTGTAGTGTTTATAAGATAAGTTTGTAAAATAAAAAACTTAAAAATATTCTAGAATAATAATATAAGTTGTTAAAAATTATAAAATAAGGTAAATAAATATTTTGTCATGAATAATTACTTGATATATTTAAAAATAAAAATATAAATGAAGTATTATAAAATAAATATCAGAATATATTTAAATTAGATACGAATATAATAAAGTGTGATTAACTTCTAAATAAATATTTCACACACAAAAAAAAGGTGTTCACAAAAAGTGATTTTGGGTAAAGAGATTTATTGAGAACTTTTGTAGATAAATATAAAATATTATAATAAATAAATTTCAAAACTTGAAATTAGAAGAAAAAATAATAATCTATTGTTTAAATTTATAAACCTATTTAATCAATTAAAAAAAACATAAACTTAAGAAATATTATCTAATAATAATATAGTCGTTAAAAACTATTAAGTAAGTTAAATAAATACAGAACAATAAATATTTTGATGAATAATAAGTTGAGTAATACTTACATAAAAATAAGTAGTGATACAAAATGTAATCACCAATTATTATCAAGTTGTTATTGAAAAAGTCTTATCCTAAGTCTTGATTTGAATGAAAAACTTATATTTGTTATCACTAAATAAGAATTTAGTGTCAAAATAATGTTGTCACTATTTTTCTTAAAGTAATGATAAAATATGGTGTTGTCATGAAAATAAACTTATTGTGAAAATGAATGTCGTCACCATTTTTTATGGAGAAAATAATTACAAAATATAGTGTTGTCACGAATAAATCTTGTTGTGATACCAAATGTCGTCACCATTTATTACTAGCTTGTCGCTGAAAGGTTCTCTTCTACCCATTTTTTCTCGTCATTTCATTATTGTGACGAATTCCATGTAATCGTCATCAAATATGCGAATTAGTGATGAAAAACTTGATCGATGATGACAAAAATAAATATTGTTGTCAAAACTTATTTTTCAGTGAGAAAATTAAAATCTGTCACTATTGATAAACATATTATGACAAAATCTTATGAGTGGAAAAAAATCGTCATAAAACATGTGATTTCTTGTAGTGTACATTGAATTGGGTGAGACCAATCTCGACCTACTGCTTAGGCAGAAAATAATTGAAACTAGATGAGAAATCTTAGACCACTACTCTCTATTTAGAGAACTCCCACCTTCACACATTCAAAAGTTTTTTCTCTTAAATATATATTTGTAAAGGGGGGATAGGGTATAATTGTTAAGAGGGAAATGTATGATATTCAAACTCATACTGGCTTAGTACGCTTTGACCAATTGTCATTATGTAGACATGAGTGCGTTATAGCATACATTTGGAAATGAATATTTTGACAATCGAGATAAATATTTATCATTGTGGATATGAACATTTGTCACAACTGGAAGTATAAACAATTATAAAACAAATATGCTTATTCAAAATGTCATCTCTATAACAAGTTATTCTCGTATCTTTGTTATGTGTTATGGAAAACAATAATAATTCAGTTTTATCATAATACATGAAAATGAACATTTATCATAATTTAGATGAATATTTTCCGTAATTGAGATGTACATTTAGTATAACAGGGATGAAAATTGCACATGTCATAAATATAATTAAGTATACGTTGTTACATGGATTCAGGTGCAGGTGATACTTGCCCGTTCTGACCACATAGGCAACATCCGATTCTCACCTTAATAACTTTTTGGATCTCCCCTATATATTAATGCAAAATCCTCCTATTCTATGTGTCTCTTTCTCACGCTTTGGAAAAAATTCTGGTACTTCGGTATCACCCGAGCCTGATATTTTCCTAATTTAATACTTTCTTTTTATTATATTTTACCTAATTTAATATTTTTTTAATATTATATTTTGTCCAATTTAATATTTTCCTTTATTACATGTTACCTAATTTAATTTCTTTTATTATATTTTGTCTAATTCAATAATTTCTTTTATACTCCTAATATAAAAATATAAATAAGTCATATATAATTAGTAGAAAAAAATCTAAATTAATTATTTTAATTAAAAGACAAATTAGATATGAAATATTTTAATTAAAAAAATATATTTATGGAGTAATTAAATAATTAAAATATTTGAAGCATAAAAAACAAACACATATGGTAAGAGAATTTCATATTAATATATATTGGAGATTATCAACACCTAACTTATTAAAACTCTATAGATCCAAGATTGTATTTGCCTGCATCTACGTTGCACCAACACGAAAAATGGACACGTGACACGACACGCGAATACGCTTATGACACGTAAATTATAAAGTAAAATAGGATACGACACGATAAAATGACATATTTTGAAATGTCCGTGCATCATAGGCCTGCATACACGAAAAGATTATAAGGTACAAAATTACGATAAAATTATTATCATAAATTATTATATATTCAGTTAGCACAACTTTAGCTACATACACATCCACGTGCCTGATCTCTCTCACTCTAGCAAATTTATTTTGAATTTGTAATATATTTTGAAATATAAAACTTGAAATATCTTGGAGAAATATATGGATAAACACTTTAGGTTCGATTATTATTTATTTTTATATTTAATATTATCTAGAAATATGTTTTAAACAATCAATGAATTGTTAAAACAAATTTTAGTTTAAAAGAAATTCATAATTTATCTTCTTTATAGTTTAAAATAATTCTTGAAAATTCTAAAATAAAACTTAGTTTTCAAAAACAATTTGTATTTTAAGGAATACAGCATATTAATTTCTATAATACTTATTCAACCATTGTTATAAAAATATCTTTGAGAAAAAATATAGTATGCATTAATATCTAATCCTTGGTATGTGGCGGGTTTTCTCTCTATTTTTTTTAATTCATCAATGTCCATAATTCTATATAATTAAATTAAAATGTATGAATATATTTTTTATGTTGAAACAAAAGTTAAAATAATCTTATTCTTGGAATTTGAAATATAAAATACAAGTAGAATTTTGAGTTATTTGCAATGATCTAAGTATGTAACTAAATATTATTAACGATTTCAACTTAATTTTTTTAAATTAGTTATATTAATTAAAAGAAAAATTTTAATGTTGAAATAGAAGTTAAAATAATTTTATTTTCAAAATTCGAAATATTAAAAATAAGTAGATTTTGAGTTATTTGCAATTATACAGGTATGTAACTAAATAATATTAATGAATTCAACATAAACATAAAAAATATAAAATAATGAATTAATAATAATGAATAAATATTGATTAGACACCGGTACAATGCGACGCGAGTTGTGAATATGACGCCTTTTGTATTTTTCTAAGTATGAAACTATAAGTTATTAATGAATTCAATATAAATATTAATATATAAATGATAATAATAACTAATTAATAGAAATTAGACACGGGTTGAGAATTATTTAATCTAAATATGAAATTATATAATTATTTAGTAATAAAGAATAATAGTTAATAAATAGTGATTATAGATCAGTACAAGCTACATATTGAGAATACAATATTAAATTTTTTACTTTTTGATTTAAAAAACATATAATTATCACAAATACTATTATATTTAGTTTTTGATAAATCCCTTGCAACACACGGGTGTTAAACTAGTATGTATTTATAGAAAAATAAAAGAAGTATACAAAATTAATCATCAACTCATATGTAACAGAGATTAAACCGGTGATTTAGCATGCAAAATTTCTAATGGATCATTTAATATGTCCGTGTGACCAATATACTTTTTCCTTTATATTAATAAGTTGGGTCAAGTGGTTGGAAAGTAGAAGATAAACCCCAAATAACTTGAGAGGTATAGGGTTCGAACCCTTGTTAACACCCTTATAAAGAGTTAGTGATACCACTTGAGCTACAAGCTCGTGGTATATATATATATATATATCAAAAGATAAATATAAAAAATATTTATAACCATTATAAACTTTTTAAATCTAAAAATAAGAGAAATTCAAAAGATATCGTATTTCCAACTCATGTCTTCTAAACATGGCTAGTTACTATTTATTAACTATTATTTTTATTAATAAATAATTTTTTATTTTAATATTTAGATTAAATTCGTTAATAATTTCATATTTATATACGTATATAAATTCAAAATTTATTACATTCTCAACCTGTACCTAATTCTAATTAATTATTATTATTAACTATATTAATATTTAAATTAAATTCTATAATAATTCTTGGGAAATTCAAAATATGTTATATTCTCAACCCGTATTTTATTGTACTAGTGTCTAATTAATATTTATTAATTATTATTACATAAACTTATATTTTATATTTAAATTGAATTCTTTAATAATATTTAGTTAAAAACCTATATTATTGAAATAACTCGTAGTTTAATTATATTATATATTTTAAATTTTATTCTCAATAAAACATATTTAGATTATTAAATAAATAAATATTTTTTTTTGTAAGTAGTATTTTCTCAAAAGTAAACTTTCTTTAATTAAGATAAGTATTTGAATTGTTTTTCTAATTATATATGAGTCCTTATATATTTATATTAGAAGAATAAAAGAATATATTGAATTAGATAAAATATAATCAAAGGAAAATATTAAATTAGGTAAATATTTATAAAAAAAAATAATATAGGAAAAATAAAATAAAAGAAAATATAATAAATTAGGCAGATATTTATTAATTATTATTACATAAATTTATATTTTTATATTATTGAATTCATTAATAATATTTAGTTACATACTTAGATTATTCAAGTAACTCGTAGTTAATTATTGTTTCGTCCCAAAAGTTACACCAAGAGAATCAGCGTCTTTCCCTGAGGATTTCCCGACCTTCCTCAACAAAAATACGTTAGAAAGGACCATCGGGGGTTTTCCGGTAGAGACCTCTTCGATACTTAAGTCAGTCAAGCGTTTTGATTGGAATAAGTAAAATCAATGGAAGATGGCAAAGACTTGCGTTAGGCCAGATTGACGGGTCATGACCCGTTAGGCCATCTGACCTGATACTCTAATGTATTTGTTTTTGAACTATGATGTATTGGTTGTTGTACTCAAAAGTATTGGGTTTTCATAAATATCTGACCCGTGTTATGATGTATTGGTTTTTGTATTAGTATTATGATGTATTGACTTTTTACTATAATGTATTGGTTTTTGTACAATAATGTAGTGGTATGGAATTTTGGCCTACCGGATGATCCGTTAGTCCGGCCTGATCAGAGTCTTGCCCATGGAAGAATGCTCTGAAAGTCATACCTCCTCCAACCCTAAAGCTGGAGTATATATAGTTATTCATCACGTGAGATCTTTCCGAGATTCCGGAAACAGAACCCGTGAATCTTGGGCCATTATTCAGACTGGTCTGACCAAGAAGCTTCTGCCAAGGCCAAGACAGCTCTGGCTATACATTTCTCAAATTTATGATCTACTCTCCTTGAAACCTTATCAGAGGTTAAGGTTTCATATCAGGTCAAGGCAATACCCCTCAGGGTTGTGGGCTTGTTCTCCGCCTTGGTCCCTCTCTCTTTCCTGAGCTGAGCAAGATGGATCTCTCTCTTGAGTCACAAAATCCAGATCAGGATCAATATTTCCAAGCCTTACGCCTAACTTATCTTTTTTTTGTCCTGAACTAGTGTAGAATAACAACTCAGGTCATCCCAACCACAGCTATTCCTGCATACTTGTCCAGATCAGGCATATTTAGGTCGCACCAACCAGTCCCCCCCTAAGTGGTTGTGATGGACCGTGAAAACTAGGGCTCCGCTCCAGGCAGTTAAGATTTTCAACACGTCTTTCCAAATTCTTTGCTGTCATGCACGGATCCCGCTGAATCCGCTCCTCAAATTAGATCATATCTTTAAGGATGATCTATGACGTCTGATTTCCCACTTTCAACGGTTGGGATCCCATCAAATCCCCTTTCAATAATCATTTTCGAAATTTACTCCTTTTCTCCTCTTTCGCGGTTCACTTTTCACTTTTACTCTTCTTCACCAAGTGTTTGTTCTCTCCAAGAATTCCAAGCTTTTCCTTTTCCGGCCAAGACCTTCTTATCCTTAAGAACCAGGTACTCTTTCGTTCCTTTTATTTTTTTCAATTATCTATTATGCCTGCTCCTGCATCGCTGGTCCCCTCCTCTTCCTTCAGCCTATCAACTTCCTCGACGTCTTTGGCCGCCGCCTCTGGTGACCGTCGGCCTTCACCCCCCTCCCGGAGGTGGTGCCAATAATATATCCTCGACTGTCAGTTACCGTACCCTTCGGGAAATACGGTCGAGATTTCCAATTTCAGATGACTTTCCTTTACAAACCCTGCATCCAGCGAAAGGGCCTCCCAACCTCCCCAGGATCATTTAACTTTCTTCATCGACCAATTCCAGGCGGGATTGAGCCTCCTGGTCCATCCGTTTATCCTTGCCCTTTCTCGGATGTATCGAATTCCTATACACCATTTGGTACCTAATGCCTTCGGAATCATGATAGGGTTCCATTTGCGGCCCAGTTTTCTGGAATCACGCCTACCACCCAGTTATTTTTCTCCTTTTTCCAAGCGAAAAGCTCATCTTCTGGATTTTTCTACCTAGTAGCTTTGGCTGGCGTCCAATTCTTAACCGGAAAATCCTCCTCCAATAAAGCTTGGCGCAAGAAATTTTTCTTCATCCGCTGCTCGGGATATTGGGGCTTTTCTCCTGTGAACATTAGCACACTCCCCCCCAATACTCGTTATCTATAGCTGACCGACCTGCCCATCTAGAAAGGACCCTTCATGCCCTAAACTAGCATGTTTTCCATCTGACTAAGCTTCTTTCTCCCAAAGTCTTAAGCTTCTTCAATTTCTAACAAGGGAACGACCCTCTGCCCGACGAGATATTATGTGTTATTATTTATTTAATCGATTTCGTCCCCCCCCCCCCCCCCCCCCCCCTACAGCTACGATGATGCAAAAGAAGATGGATGCCCTTCTTCAGGGAGCTACTCCTAGTACTGGAAAGAGTCCCCTCAGCGACTCATCCAGAGCTATTATCTCTAGAGAGCCTACATCCCCTCCAAGACATGGGGCGGTAATCGAGCCCGTTACGTCTGCTCGACCAAAAAGAGCCGCCCTTTTGGAAAGGGTGGCTGTCCGGTCAGTGGAACCGGTGTCTCATTCTGAGTCTGAGGAAGAGCTAGGGCTAGTTCATCGAAAACGAGCCCGATCTGGAAAGGAAGCTGCTTCGACAGGGACCATGATATCCACGCCCAACCAGAGTTTTTTCCTGGGTTCATCTGTCCTGGGATGTTCGGGGGCCGTAGCTGCCCAGTTTGTTAAGGGCCACTGCCCCTCCTCTGATAGGCGAGTCTTGGACAAGATGACAAATGCAGAGTTGATCGAGTCTTATTGTCTTGACGAGGCTAGGGTTAGCCTAACCCGTTTCCCTCTTATTATCTTGTCTCCTCCCTCTTCTTTTCCTTATTATTATTCTTATCTCCCTTCTTTTCTTTCTTTCTTTTTTTTAGGCTTCAGTCAAGAGGGCTGTTCTGATAGCCCGAGCTGAAGGCTCCATGGTGAATGCTAACCTGTCCAAGGAGCATGCAGCTCTGAAGGAGAGAGAGCAGAGGCTATTGGCCCATTTGAAGGAGCGAAATGCTGAGTTGAAGGAGGCTCAGATAGAGTTGAAGAAGGCTCAAGTTGAACTGCAGGTAGTGCAGGTCGAGCTACAGCAGTCCCAAGAACAGGTGGGACGTGCTCGGACAGAGGCGACCATCCAGATGGCCCTGGGCAAAGAGCTGGCGGTGGAGGCCCGAGCTGAACATCGAGCTAAAGGTGAAGCCAGAGGGCAATCTAACTTCTTAAACTCAGAGGAGGGGAAAAGGCTCATCCAAATAACCAGGGAGGTGACCTAGAAAGCCTATCCTGGCTCCATGGATCTTTATGACATCCTTCTCCCCGAGGCCAAGGTCTATTACAACTTTGGTCTGGATGCCCAGGAGAAGTGGTCTGCCGAGAACCCTGTAGTTCCCTTCAACCGCCTCACTCCTCTCAAGAGTCCCCAGAGCCCACTAGCTTCACGTATGTTAAGGAGGATGACCAACTCCATCAGCTCGGGTCTCAGGAGTTCGCTGCTCATGTTCGCAAGATCTTCCTGGACTCCTCTCCCCTAGAACAGTAGTTTACCCTGGCCTTAGCAGCGACCTACGCTAACTTAGGTGGGATTCAAGGTAATACCCAATTTGAGCGAGACTTTGAAGAGAACACAGGGCAAATGAGAAAGTTGGGGGAGAGCTGAATACCGAGGATTACAATAACGTTGACTAGATTTATTCTTTTGCCTGTGTGACTAGTCTATATGTTTTGAAACAACTTTTTTCTGTACCCGAACAATTTGTCATTTTGTAAATTTAGGGTTTCCTAGTTTTAAGGAAACCCTAGTACTATTTCGTTATGCATCACATGCGTTTGCGTCCTTTATATACGTGTTCTTTCTTATGCATTTCATTGTGGCTTCTTCTTCTTCTTTACTTGAAGAAATTGATATTGTAAAGAGGAAAAACCTCTCACTCTTTGCTGAGGACTTTAAACTTTCTGAAAAACTCTCTACTCTTCGCGAAGAATTTCCTCAAGTATGTAGGCTTTTGGATAGTAAAAAGCAGAAGAAACGCTATTACAAGCGTGAGTGGTCTAAGCTCCGCCAGCTCAACCGCCAACTGGAAGAAGAGAAGGCTAACTTACTCGAATCAGTATGTCGGCTGACCACCGCTGCTAACGAGGCTCATGCTGCTTCTGGGCGAGCAGAAAAATATCGTTAGCACCTCCATGAAACTGAGTGCGATTTGTGGCATATTCTCCGGATTCTAGCTTCTGATAGGAGGACTTCTTCCTCCCATGGTTGATTTTGTTTTTAATGTATTTTCCAAATTTTTGTTGTTTCTGTCAGCATTCCCTTTTTCCTTTTTCTTGTGATTTAATCAAACTCTCCAATCATTGTTGAAAAATGGCGTAGGTATTTTCCATTTTTGTTTTTCCCGTGTAATCCTAACGTTAGTTTTAGCAAATGATCTTTTTCGGGCAAAACCCTTGCCAATAATTAGACCTGACTCTTCAAGATAACCCTTACCTAATCTTGGTTTTACTGATAATTAGGTCACGAATATTGTGGCGTCCGCCCTTAGCCAATTCTGGCTCCGCTGACAATCAGGTCAGGAAAATTGGGGCATCCACCCTTAGCCAATTCTGGATTTGCTAACAATCAGGTCAGAAAAATTGGGACATTCGCCCTTAACTAATCCTGGCTTATAAATTACACCGATAATCAAGTCGGGAATATTGGGGCATTCGCCCTTAGACAATCCTGGTTTCTGACAAGCAGGTCAAGAAACTTGGGGCATCCGCCCTTATCTAATCCTAACTTTTCTGACAATCAGGTCAAGAAAATTGGGGCATCCACACTTAGCAATTCCTGGTTTTTCTGACAATCAGGTCAGGAAAATTGGGGCATCCAATCTTAGCCAATCCTGGCTTTACAGTCAATCAGGTCAGGAGACTTGGGGCATTCGCCCTTAGCCAATCTTGGCTCTTCTAACAATCAGGTCAGTTCGTAATAAGATATGGATAAACTCAAACCGTCATCATATAAATAAGTTTCATAAAATAATCTTACACATAATATTTTTGTAAATTTGATACATTCCACGCTCGGGGTACTCTGACTCCATCTATTTGTTCTAATTCATAAGTTCTGTCTGCCAGAACTCTTATGATTTTAAATGGTCCTTGCCAATTCACATCAAATTTTCCCTTGGCTTTTCCTAGGTTAGCTTTGCGTAGTACCAGATCTCCCACTTGAAAATATCTCTTTATTACTATTTTGTTGTATGCCGCTCGAACTCCTCCTCTCATGTGTTCCATCCTGACAGCAGCATGCTCTCTTTTCTCTTCAACCAAATCTAACGCATCCCGTATTAATAGTTCATCCTGATCCGTATCGAAGCTTTAAATCCGGTGGTTTTCCAGACCTATCTCAGCGGGGATAACAACGTCCATGCCATATACCAGGCTGAATGAGGTTTCTCCAGTGATTTCCTTGGGATTAGTGCAGTAAGCCCATATAATTAAACTAAGTTCTTCTACCCACTTGCCCTCCGACTTCTCTAGACGCGCCCTGATCCCTTGTACTAAGATGCGATTGGTCACTTCGACTTGTCAGCTTTCCTGAGGATGGTAGAAAGATGTGAAGTGCTGATCTATCTTCATCTTGGTACACCAGGCTCGGATTTTTGTTAGCATAAATTGTGTGCCATTGTCTGATACTAGGACCCTTGGGATACCAAAACGGTACACTATGTTTTTCCACACAAATCCCATCACTGCATCTTTTGTGATTTTTGCCCGAGCTTCGGCCTCTACTCACTTTCTAAACTAATCAATGGCGACAATCAAGAACTTTTTCTGAGATGGAGCTGTAGGGAAAGGTCCGACAAAATCTATCCCCCATTTTGCAAAGGGGAAGGGAGAGCTCATTGCCATGAGCTCTTCCACCGGCTGGTGAACCAAGGGAGAGTTTCTATGGCACTTATCGAACTTCCTAACAAAGTCCTCCGCTTCTTGTCACAACAATGGCCAAAAATGACCTGCCCTCGTGACTTTTCTTGATAAGGTCCTTGCGCCCATATGATTACCACAATAGCCTTCGTGTATCTCTCTAAGAATATGGGCGCCTTCCTTCAGGATCAGACATCTTAGGAGAGGTTGTCCAAATCCTCTCCTATACAATTCTCCTTTGATCAGGCAGAGGCGAGAGGATCTGACCCTTATCTTAGTTACTTCTCTTTTACTATCTGGTAGCTCTACTATCTCCAAATACAATCTGATCAGGTAACGCCAGTCCGTCTCTTCTTCTAACTCATGCACCTCTTCCTCTCCAAACTCCCGGTATGCCATTAGGAGAGTGATTACTCTCCTGGAAATCCATTTCCGAGCTAGCTACCTTAGCCAAGTAATCTGCTCGGCCATTTTCATCTCTAGGGATTTGATCAATTGTTAAAGAGTTCATGGCGTGGGTCAACTCGCGAAACTGAGCCAAGTATTTCTGCATGTCCTCCTCTCTTATTTCGAATTCTCCATTTATTTGTTTGCATATAAGTTGTGAATGTACTCGCGCCCGTACCTGGTCTTCCCCTAGCTCTTTTGCCATCTGGACTCCCCTCAGCAAGGCCTCATATTATGCCGAGTTATTGGAGAGGGGGTAGTTTATGCGCACTGCGTACTCTGTAGTCACCCATCCGGGTCTATCAACACTATCCCTTCACCACAACCGAGATTGCTTACAGAGCCATCAGTGTAGATAGTCCATTCTTTTGTCCCCCTGGGAGAGATGGTCATCTCCTGCATGAAGTCAACTAATGCCTGGGCCTTAATAACTGTTCGCGCCTCAAAGTTAATATCGAACTCACTAAGCTCGATTATCCACTTCACTAATCATCCCGAAGCCTCCGGCTTATCCATGACTGCCCTCAGGGGTAAGTTAGTTCTGACCACTAAGTTATGTGAAAGTAAATAGGGACAGAGCTTACGAGCTGTCCCGACCAGGGCTAACATGGCTCATTCTACTTCTACGTACCGAAGCTCAGCATCATGTAAGATCTTGATCCAGTAGTATACCGGTTTTTGTATCCTGTCTTCTTCCCTGATCAGGACCGTGCTGACCGCTTGCTTACCCACAGATAAATACAAGACCAGGGGCTCTCCCTGGACTGGTTTGGTAAGCAATAACATGCCGACCAGGTTCTCTTTCAGCTTTTAAAATGCATCCTGGCATTTTTTATCCCACTGAAACGGGGCTCTTTTTCGTAAGGCTTGAAAAAATGGTAAGCTCCTCTCAGTTGAGCGTGAAACAAACCTGCTCAAAGCTGCTATCCACCCAACCAAGCATTGCATTTCCTTAACATTTTTTGGAGGCTGCAATGCATGATAGCTTTAACCTTCTCTGGATTCGCTTCTACCCCTTTTTCCGTGACCATATATCCCAGGAACTTTTAAGCTCTTATCACAAACATGCATTTTTTTGGGTTGAGCTTCATTTTATACCTCCTCAAAGTATCAAAAGTTTCCTTCAGATCATCAACGTGTGAGGCTGCTTTCACACTCTTAACCAATATATCGTCCACATAAACTTCCATGTTGCGCCCGAGCTGATTTTTGAACATTTTGTCCACTAGCCGCTGATACGTGGCACCCACATTCTTAAGTCCGAACGGCATGAACACGTAGCAATAAGTTCCTTTCGGAGTAATGGAACTAATTCGCTTCTGATCTTCTATGGCCAGCCTGATCTGGTGATATCCCTGCGAGGCGTACATCATACTTAGCAGCTCACAACCCGATGTGGAATCGACCAGCTGGTCTATCCTCGACAGCGGATAATGATCTTTACGGCAAGCTTTATTAACACTATAAGAAAATTAGAAAATACCAAAAGAAAAATCTGTTGGTAATTAATTATTTCTTGTAACGCCCAAGTTTTTATCTCCTTATTATGTTAAGCATATTCTATTAAAACCAAGTCCAATAAGTCTATTACCCAAAATTCAATTACATTATTTTCAATTTATATATTTTTAAAACTAAAGCCCAAATTTAATAATATCATTTTTATTTTTAACAAAGCCCAATGCAAACCCAATAATTTAGCCCGAGCCCACCAAACCCCAATCCTAATCCCTCTAAAAATAGGAATCCTAATCCTTCTAGGAATAGGATTTGTCCTTAGGATATATATATAAAGGAAACCACATCTTCAAATTTCTTCCACAAAAATTCTGCAACCGTAAGCAATAGGTAAAAGAACCATCTTGTTTTATTTCTAAAATCTTCAAATATTCATCCCGGCCAATTATCTACAATCCCAAATTCCAACCATCACCCCTGCCAAGGTCATCATCACCACTCCAGTCTTCGACCCACGGTCGGATCCAATTCAGGGGCCAAATCGCCAACCCACATCAAACCCTAATCCAAGCTGGAACCCAACAAGCCCACGATGACTAGCCAACTTGAGTGAAACCAACCCAAACCTCCAGTCGAACTAGCCGTCGGAAAGGCTCGACAGCCGCAACAACTGCCGAGTCAGGCCAAACCATTCCTAAACAATCGAGACTTGAAACCCACATCATCCATCGCCACTCCTAACCAAATTGAAAACCCACGAGAACCATCCAGATTCCCACTCCCAACTTTCAGCCGTCGGAGAAGCAAACCCCCACGATAACCAGCCGTTGGCGTTGTGCCTTCGCCACCGCCTACCGAACGCCACCGCAGCTGCTGTTAAATTGCCGCCAATCAAGCCACGCAACAATAAATTCCAGCCCAACCACCACCAATGCTGCTCACGACCACCAGAAATCCGAACCACCTCCACGTCAATTCGCCGGTTTCCACTCACCGGATTGCCCAACCGAGGATCGAAAGAGAAGGAGAATTATTCTTTTTTTTTCGAAATAGAAGGATGAAAGAGACAGGTTCTGAGATTAAGGGTTGGGTTTTTGATTAATACCCAGCCATTTCCAAGATATTACAAATTGACCCCAGGATTTTGCCACCCTTTTTAATTGACCCCAGAACCTTTGATCTTATTCGATTGAGCCCCTAATTTAACAAAACCCCCAAATCCAGCCCCCAGACTTACAAGAAACTCCATTCCAACATAAAGAACTTTCAAATTATTTTATTTCCATCCCTCAAACTTCATGAACTTTACAAAACAACCCTATTGACCTTCTTATTTATATTTTCTGTTCAATATATGGCTATGATTTTTGTTATCCTTTCAATTAGTCCAAATCCTTTTCTCAAAGCCAAGTACTAAGTTAAGTTATTATTTCCAATGTAGGAAACAAGGGTTCTCAAAACTAGGATTTTCAAGCACGAGCATTTACATTCGCATTTTCACAAAACAACATTCAAAGGTGGGTGATTCTAAACTTTTTCAAGACTCTATGTTTGTCTATATTAAATACAATTATATGAATTATCTATGTCTCAATGCAACATTCCATAGTAGCTTTCAAGCTAAAATAACAGAAAGTGTGTTGTAGCCATTTATTTATGGTTTATATGATTTCTTTTTAACATTACGAACGTTTCTATGTTTTTCTAGGTTAAATGCGATTATATGAATTATCTATGTCTCAATGCAACATTACATGGTAGCTTTCGAGCTAAAACTACAGTAGCATTCGAGCTAAACAACAGTAGCTTTCGAGCTAAAACTATGGTTGGCCAACATCTATGAACGACTGACAGTGTGTTGTAGCTATTCATTTATGGTTTGTATGATTAGTGTTTAATATTGACAAACAAATCCCCACGGAGCGAGTTGAAAGCTCACACCCATTTTTATCAAACTTTTCAGGTTAAGGAGTTGGATGTGGTACCAGGCGGTGGATGCGAATATGTTATTTTCAATGCTATTTTACTGTCCTTTTTATGGATTGGTGTCTTTATTTTATGTCAATTTTAAAATAAAATTTGAGACTTATGTTTCCGTTCATGAACAGTCAAGTTGCTGCTATTTTGAATTACCAAGTGAATCTCTTATTTGAAATAAATTTTAAGTTTTTAATTATGCTTCCGCTCAAATTTATTGTGATTGTGATTTATTGAAAACTCATGCCCTTGTTTTTGGGGCGTGACATTTCTGTTGGAAACTGAGTTTACCAACAGATTACCAATAGAAAATATTTGTTGGTAAACAGCTTGATGGTAAAATTTACCAACAGAATAATGTCTGTCGCTAAATTTAGCAACAGATTGCCAACGAAAATTTTCAGTCACTAGATTTAGCAACAGACTCGTTTGTCGCTATTTACCAACATAATATTTCCGTTGGTAAATACCAACTAAAGCAGTCTGTTGGTAATTAGAAATTCACCAACGGAACATTTTCGTTGGTAAAATAGCAACAATAATTTTCCGTTGGTAATTATAGTTTCCGTCGTTATTTTATCAACAGCCGCATCTAATATTTTTACTAACAGAATAATCCATTGGTATTATTTTCAATGTGTTTTTTTATTTATTTGAATTCTTAAATTTTCCTGTAAATATACACCAAATAATTCACAATAATAACCAAGAATTAAAAGATAACTGAAACTATATATTAAATCCCAAACGCCAATATTGAAAATAACAAACGTCAATATCTAAATCACATCATACCCGAAATAACAAACAACGATATCTAAAGTACACGTGATATCCAAAATATCCAAACATTAATCACCACATACATATAATCTCCAAAATATGAAAACAATATCCACAAATCTCAAAAGGAACACTTGAATAATTTCTTTCCTGATTTCCTAGACGGTGATACTTAAGAACTCCATTGATTGTGAAAACTAAAAAGTTCATATCCTGAGCCCAAGGCGACATCAAAGGAGACATCAAAGTGCAGCCTTTTGAAGATTCATTAATGCCATCTTCAAAAATCTGAATAACGGTATAAAAAGAGTATCCAATCAGTTCTTAGAAGCTAAAACTTACCGCAACACTATGACTGTGAGCATTTAAAATTCAAGTGACGAAAGTGAAAAGCAAAGTGATGATTTATGTTTCACTGTGTTTTGGAGAAAATAACATTTCCTATATCATTAGTGCATGTATGGAATGGAATCTGGAACGATATAACCAAGAACCTTGCCTATTTTTTTTAATCGAAATCTAATGTAGGAATATCAATCAAAGAAATGTCTAAATATATAAAGCATTATTCATAGAAGGTGGTAACTAAGTACCTGAAGAACTTTGTACTTAATGAGTTCTTTAATGCGGTCAACAACAAATAGATGACCAACATCATCAAAGTATCCAAGATCTCCAGTATGCACGCATCCCTGTTTATCTATAATAATCTTGATGGCCTGTGGATTATTGAAATAACCTAAATACGGCCAAAAAAAAAAGATACCACCTTCATGAACACAATAATACAACAGCGAAAAAAAGAGGAAAAAGAAAAGAATAATTGGAAAATGCCCAGTAACATGTAAAAAAAAGATGTCAACAAATATAGCTATGAAATTCACCACCAACAAAATTAGTTGTAATTTCAGCTCAGATATTCACACCAAATTGTCCAGATAAAATTATGTTATATACAAAGGGTGAAAACTAATGAAATCCATATGAGAACATTTAAAATCTACATGTATAATTATATATCTACAGTAATTTGAATTTGTATACCTTGCATAATATTGGGGCCTCGGACCCATATTTCCCCCAACTGTCCAGGAGGAAGAGGCTTGGATTTATCAACACTAACTATTTGGCTCTCGACACCTGGAAAAAGTATACCAATGGAACGAGAATATCGAGGGCCCGCATATGCATTCTCATAATAGATAATTGAACAGGTTTCAGTCATTCCATAACCCTGAAAATAAGATGATTATCCTAGTCAGAACACAAACACATCAAGTAACTCGTAAAAATTAAAGTGCCTCAATAACTTAGATGCTTGCAACCATATTATATTGCTCAAACCTAAGATGCATATTGCAGCTTAAGATGGTGATTTGTCAGAAACATTATATTTTATTTAAGAACTCCATTTGTCAAGTTTCTTGAATATTTTTATATGCGTAATGGGTTTTTATTTCCATTATTAATTCTATGATTGATTTTCCTGAAGCACTGGACATATGTATTTTGCTGAAAAAACATAATACCAAATTTGTCTTCTTGTTCATTCCAACGTAAGATTTTTGGTTCTTAAAACAATAATTTTACTAGAGAACTAGAAAAAGTTGGCAAATATGGGTTGGTTTGATTCCTTGGGCCCAAAATTTAGTGAATTTTTGAATTTGTCCTGACACTAGGTCACATAGTATCGCCAAACTACCCTGTGCAGCAGACCTCTTTAATGTTCTTTCCCAATATAGCTAAAACTTGCTGTTAGGACCATGATCGTCTCTCTCAATCCAAAGATACTCCAAAATTACTAAAAAATGCTGAAATAAACAAAGTTTCCAATAGTGAAGTATTATGAAATAAATGTGCAGAAAATTAGAACTATCAATCACTTCAAATAAATTACATGCATAAAAACACATTCCTTAAGTTTTCTTAACTCTCTGAATATAAGTGACATGTATGAGTGATGAATTTCTGCGTGTCTATTTTACATTCCTTAAATTGGAGTCACTCGAATAGTTATTCATATTTGGTTGCACAATTTTCAGTTAAGGACACAATACATTTCTTAAGAAAATGAAAAATAAACGGTGATGGATTTGAGAAGGAAATTTATAGGATAAGTGATATAATAATTGTTTTGGTGTTTTAGGTTTAACTCAAAAATTATTTTCTTTCTAAATTACTATTGCCCCTCCATAAAGGCTTTAAAGTCATACCTAAGCCGGTCTCTGTTGCAGGCAGTGAAGAAATACACAAAACCATGAAGAATACTCCGAAGAGCCCTGAAAAGCTGATTTAAAAAAAATTGATGGTAAGCTGAACAAGAAAACAATAAATATGCAACACCAGCTATCAGTTTTGAGGATAATAAACCACCTGTGACAAAAGGTCTTTTCAAAGCGAACGCCACATCGAGACCTCATACGAGCTCACTGTCATGTTAACCCCTTTTGTGATCTTAAAGATGGCCCTTGCAGATATCCATAAATCTCCAAACAGGACATATGTGGATGTACCCAAGAAAGACACAAGGTTGTAAATTCCAAGGACCAGCTTAAATGGAGTATAAAATATTACCCAGAATATAGGGTATATGAAAGACGATACTGCATGAGACACATTATACAAAAATAAAAAATAAAAAATAAAAAACTTGAGATGTCCATATGTGCAAGATATATATAACTTAGAAAATAAGGGGTAATGACAAAAAGGGCCTGAAGTTTAGCCTAATTACCAAAAACTCTAGTTATTTTTAAAAGTGACTTGCCCCTAAAAGTATTACTAACACCTTCTTTAAAAACCATCTTGAGATTGCAATTTGTAAAACAGAAATAAATGGCAGAGGATTTGTGATTTTCTGAAGATGACTATTTTTTCTTTTCTTTTCTTTTAACAGGTTAAACCTCAGGAGAAGGCACTGTCTGCTACGGATACTTCTACTAATTCAGCTTATACCAAGTTCATTTTTGAGAATTGTATTTGACGTCATTGCATAATTTTATAATGCAAATTTGCTCAATAAGATGCTTAAAATTCCTCAACATTTCTACCTAATTCTAAATTGAACAAAGCATCAAAAAATGAACAAGAAAGAATAAACTCAATTCAGCAAACATTTCAAAATTCAGAATATCAATTATCGCAATCAGATGGCTATATTAATTTAATTCGTGAATCAATTATCACAACTTAATCACTATCATAATCGAATAGCTAAATCAATTTAATTCACGACTCATAAACTAATTATGGGAACAAAATCACTACTTTAAAATTTTTTTACCAAATGCCCAATCCCAGAATTAGAATACCGAAAATTCAAGAAGACAACCCTAAGTCTAGAGGAAGATACCAAGTTCTTGTAGCTACTATCAGAAAATGATTGATTAGGTGGTCCACGATTGGCGGCAAATAGAAGGAGACACGGACGGTGCAGGAAAAGAAGTAGGGTTTTCCCGGCGCGATTTGGAGAAAAATCCTTCACAAAATCTAGCTATGGTGTAGCTTGTAGCACTTGGATCCGAAGATCGATGAACGTTCGAAGGGCGGCGACAGCTGGAAAATAGGAGGACGACGACGATTGTTAGAAGAGTTTTAGTGGTGTTAAAATATATCAACAGGTTCATGGCTTGGTATTATCGAAAATCGATTTAATTGAAGGAATCAATGTGTTTAAAGCTTGAAGAAATAAAAGGAAAATGAAAATAAAGCAATTAACCTATCTAAACTACTCTAGAAATTGAAATTGCAAGTTGGTAGGATGCCTTGGTCGTGTGCCATCAATGAAAATGCAAAGCAAATAATGAAAGTAAGCAAAAACAAGCATGTTTCACCAAGTACAAGCATGCATGCACAAGGTACAATTATGCATAAAATCGTAAATAATTAAAATAAGTAAGAATTGAAAGCATTAATGGAAAGAGCAATGGAAATTGACGTCAAAGTTTAAATATTTATGGAAAATAATAAGCAACGAAGTGTAGATCTAAGATTTAACCTAAAACTATGCATGAAAGTTAAATTGCAAATAAAGCACAGGAAAGACTTGAAATCAAGATGATCTAAGACTTGATCTATGATCTAGATGTGTCACTCATCTAGAATTCATAGCCAGTTCTTAAGATCTAACTTGAATTCAAGGTGCTAAGACAAAAAGCATAACATGGAGAACAAGCATTAAAATGAAGAACAAAGCATGAAAATAAAGCATAAAACATGAAATTGAAAGGAAACTTACTTGAATTAAGACATGAGACAAAGCTTGAACTTAATTGCATCAAAAGTAAAAATCCAAGGGAGTACTTGGATTCATCTTGAGCTTACAATCCCATGGGAAAATTTGAAAATTAAGTCTAGAGAGAGAAAATTATCCCAACCCCAAGCTTAGGTTGGGAGGAGGTGTTTTACAAAAATGAGAATTGTAGTCTATTTATACTAGGTGTAATTGGGTTTAAATGGGCCAAAATAGCCCTTAAGGCTTGAAAATCTCGATTTTGACCAAGTCTGACCCGGAGGCACCTTCCTGCACCCATGGCTAGCCGCTTGGCACAATTTGGCTCAAGGTGGCTCGACCATGGCTCACATCTGGCCGAGGTGGCTCGACCATGGCCGAGCCCGGGCGCGCATGGGTGCTGGGGTCGGCAGCTTGCGCGCAGGTGTGGGCCTGGGCGCTGGGACTGGCGAGTGCTTGGTGACGATTGTGGCAAGCGCCTAGCGCTGGGCGTGGCGAGCGTTGGCGTGAGTTCTGGCAAGCGCTGGTGCGTCTGGCATGAATTCTGGCGAGCATTTTTGCAAGCGCGCGACGCCTAGCGCCTATTGTGGCGACTTGTGGCTAGTATTCCGGAATGTTGGCCACTTTTGGAGCTCTTTCTTGGCATCAAGTTTGGCTAGTGCTAGCTTGCCTTGGCTGGTAATTTGGCCTTAAATGCCTTTACCTATGAAAATAGGAATTTTTGAACATAAAAACCCAAGTATTTCACCAAACCTCAAATTAATTGAAGCCATTTGACCCAATTAAACATAAAATTAACAAGACACATGAAAGTCAACAAAATGAGAAAACAAACAAAAAAAAAACTAACGAAACTTGATTAAAAACTACTAAAATTAACATAAAATCTTAATTAAGAATACGAGAAAAACACCATAATTACATGCAAAACAGCGATGCGTATAGAAATGGGTAAGAGTTCGAGCTTTTTTCTTCGACTGTTTCTCCGGATGATGTTTTGGTCGAGCAATTTGGTGATGGCCTCGAGGACTTCGATTTGATAGGCAAAATAATTCTGAGATTTGGGGGAGATTCAATAGTTAAATATATGTAGGGGTTTTCGATTAGGTGTGTTCTTGACTTGTTGGAAAATCAGGTGAGAATGAAAAAAAAATACGGGAGAGGAGACACGAGGTGAATTTCATTTGTTTATATTACCAACAGATACAATATTGTTGATAAATCAGCCCAGTTACCAACAGATCTGTTGGTAAAATGGCCTCATTACCAACAAATTATTTTACCCGTTGGTAATTTTAATAAAAATGAAAAAAAATTATTGTGTAAGTACCAACATATTAGTATGTTGGTATAATAAAGAAAACAAATGGAAAATTAATTTACCAACGGATATATCTGTCACTAATTAGCAACAGAATTTAATTATGTTGGTAATTACCAACAGACTAGTAATCTATCTCTAAAATAATTAAAGCAGTAATTAAATAAAATAAAAATATTATTTTGTTGGTATTCTGTCAAAATTACCAACTGATGTCGTCCGTTGGTAAAATTATGTTGGTATTTTCCAGTTTTCTTGTAGTGTAAGATCACGAAAGTCAATACACATCCTCCAATCTACTTCTGTCTTTTGTACTAAGACTGCTTTAGAGAGCCATTCTGGGAACTGTATTTCCCGAATATGCCTAGCCTTTAGCAATTTGTCCACCTCTGCCTCAATAATGACTTCTTTTTCGGGTCCAAAGTTGCGCTTTCTTTGCTTTACCGGCTTTATTATCGGACTAATGTTAAGGTGGTGTTCAGCTATTGCTGGGTGTATCCCGACCAAATCCTAGGGAGACCAAGCAAAGATGTTTGTGCTGTCTCTAATCAGAGCTACAAAATCCATCAATACTTCAGGGCTGAGGGTCGTCCCTATGCACAGGACTCGCCTGTCATCTCCTGGGCTTACCTCAACTATCATCAAATTTTCCTCTCTTTGGGTCAGGTCTGGTGTCTTCTATCCTTGCCTTTTTACCTCTTTCATCTTCTTCATTGCATCGAACGCTATCTACGTATGTGCGTCTTGCCGTGTATTGGTCACCATGGACCTCCCCTACTCCGTCCTAGTAAGGGAACTTCAACTTCATATGGTAGACAGAGATTACAGCTTGAAATTGGCTTAGCGATGGCCGCCCAAGCATGACATTATACGAGGAAGGTGCATCCACTATCAGAAAACGCACCGACCTGGTCTGTCTAAACGGGCCATCCCCTAGCGTGACCAGGAGATTCACCGCTCCCAATGGTTTCAGGGCTCCTCCTACGAAACCAACTAGTGAAGTCGTGACCTCCTTCGGGTCCATTTTCAGGTCTAACTGTTGAAAACATTCATAAAACATGATATCATCCGAACTACCCATGTCCACGAAGACTCGTCTTATGGTGTAGTTGGCGATAGTGGATGTGATGACCAAGGCATCCATGTGAGGGGCAGGATGCCATTCTCATCTTCTGACCTAAAGTATATGTTTGGGCTTGGTGTTAGCTACCCAACGTCACTCGCTTTCCTTGTCAGGTCTTTCACAGCACGAATATAATTATTCTGGGTTTTCTTGGAATGCTCATCCCATCTCCCCTGTGATCATTAGGATTTCACCCCTAATCTCCTGGGTTTGGTCATTCCTCTTTCCGCCACTACGAACACTATCAAACTCCCGCTTGTTTCCTTGGTGTCGATCGCACTTATGGGGGTCAGATCTAGACCCCTCTTTCCTTACATGTACGAACTCCTTGAGGTGCCCCGCCTGCACCATCCATTAAAACTCATCCTTCAGGTAGGTGCAATGATCTATATCGTGACCATACTCGTTATGGTATCGGCAAAATCATTCAGATATCTCTTTCCTTGATTTCAGGGAATAAGTTCTAGGCCATTTGAGATCGGGGTGTCGCTCAATCACCTGGAGAATCTCTCCCTGAGGTGTGGCTAGAGGTGTGTACCTATCAAACCGGGGTCGTCCTCCAACTAGGTCAGTCCTAGGTTTTTTCATCGGAGGCCTGTCCTTCCTATCAGGTCGTTCCCTTCTCTTCTCTCCATCATCCTTAATCTTCAAGTCCTCCTCTAGATGAATATATTTTTCTGCCCTTTCTGGGAGTTCTCCAAATTTCAGCGTTGGCTTTACGACCAACGACTGGAAAAACTCTCCTCTCCTAAGCCCATGTGCCAGAGCGTTAACCAGGAGCTTCTCAGACGCTGATGGCACCTCTAGCTTTGCATCTGTGAATCGCTTGATGTATAAACGTAGATCTTCATTATCTTTCTGTTTCATACTGAATAATTCCAGTGGCATCATTTGGTACTTCATGCAACTGGTAAATTGGTGCAAGAATGCCGAGCTAAACTCATCAAAGTTGCTTATAGAACACAGAGGCAAATGACTAAACTAGAGCTGGGATGACTTCGTCAAGGTCATCGGGAAGACCCTGCACATGACCACGTCAGAGAATTTATGCAAAGTAGCCACGATCTCAAATCGACTCAAATGATCCCATGGGTCTGTTGTTCAGTTGTATTCAAACCCCATGTACCGGTAAGAAGCCAGTAAATCATCGCGCATAACCGTCTCCGTAAACGAAGTGCCTCTCCGCGCTGGTCCTGTGCCTGAGCCCGCCATCTTTCTTTTGACCTCCCTGACCTCTTTTTGCAGGATTTTGATTCAAGCTTTTGTGTTGCCTACTTATGAAAATTTGTCAGAAGATCAATAGCTTGCCCGCAAGAGAACGGGGTCGCGCGTAGTTTGGCAACTTGACTCGAGTCGTCTCTCGAGGAACATACATTCGAAATTTTAAATAGTTTGTTCAACACAATAACCCATAAATTGGGTGGGGGGGTGATTGTTTTGATTATCTAGAATTTAAAACACATGAACAATAATTAAAACTAGGTATTTTAATTCAGCAACTAGAACATGTAAACTAAAGAAATTAATCTAGAACTTAAACGAGATCAATTAGCATAAACGAACACCAATTATCTAGAACGCYATGTAAACAAAATGAATTAACTAAACGAGAATGATAACCAATCATTAATTAAACTAAGATTACGAATTAAATACCAAAAGTATCTAGGGTTCTAAGCATGAAACAATTAAAAAACAAGTATTGAAAAGCAGCTACTTAATTTACATAAATTAAACTACGAAAACGGATAAAGGGTTTAGAGTACTTATTAAACTAGAAAGCGTAGTAAATTCTCTAGCTAATCCGGAGAGGTGGTTGATCTTGGTCGAAGAACCAATCACGAACGGACGGTTGGAGCTTGGTGATCCTCGAATCTTCGATCTTGATCAATTGTTGTTATAGGGATGTGGACGGTGTTGTTCTCGAACCAAAAGATTAAATATTCAGAGTATGGGTGATAGGTATCTCCTTTTGGGACGGACTTAGGGGTGTTTATATAGATTTCCCTTAACTTGGAGCATAAGAAACCCTAAAATCCCAATTCTGGGCCGCCGCGTCTACAGTACGTCGACTGACGCGTGCTGGTGCTCAGCGTCGCTGCTGCCTGGGTGTGCGCGTTGGCAAGGCAGGTGCGTCGACTGACGCGGTCATGGATCGACTCCTCAGAGAATTGTGTCGACAGTGCGTCGACTGACGCTCCTTCAGTCAACGCTTCAGCAAATTACATCGACGGTGCATCGACTGACGCTCCTTCAGTCGACGCTTTAACAAGTTGCGTCGATGGTGCTTCGACTGACACTCCTTCAGTCAATGCTTCAGCAAGTTGTGTTGACGGTGCGTCGACTGACGCTACTTCAGTCAACTCTTCAGCAAGTTACGTCGATGGTGCGTCGGCCCTGCGTCGACTGACGTGGATAATGGCTCGCGTCGACGGGGCGTCGACGCTCGCGTCAGTCGACGCGACAGAGCGTCTTCCTCAGCTTCTCTATCTCTTTTCTACTCGTTCACCGGAAAGCTCGTTCTCCATTTCTTGAACATCAACTTCATCTATATATGCGCTGAACTCTTCCGGTTGCTTAACTGTAAGGTGAAAACAATGAAATATCACCTAATTGCATTAATTATGATCAAAATACGGTAAAATAAGCTGGAACTATGAAAATACGAAATTAAGCTTAAATCATCCAACTTATACCAAAAAAAAAATAGAAAAACAAGCTAAAATACTACTGAAAATAAGTACAAATATGTGCTAATCAACTACCCCACGCTTAATTGGTTTGTTCGTCCTCGAACAAACGATAGGTTCAAAGTATAGCAAGAAATAAAATTCAGTCCAAGCAATGAGTCGTGCTATGCTACTTAAATAATTTTGAAAATATAGGTACATGCAATGCAACTTCAAACACTCCACCCGTATAACATTGTCGCTTCAAAATCGAATTCATGTATCCTCACAATAGGGAAATATATAGGGGTGTACGCTCAAGCACTCGAGTATTTTCTGCATAGGACGTGTATACGCTCAAATCATACAAATACAAGCACAATAAACAAGCACCGAAAATCAATCTCTTTTCAATCGCAAATTAATTGTGTTATTGAACAAAGAATCGGAAAAGGTCTTTTCGGATTGTAATGTAAGGCTTTTTGGACGGGTATGGAATATATAAGTCGTGTGGCTAACTCACAATCTAACGTGGTCAATAACTCACCAAACCTATTCTAATCAAGGAGCAATACACTTCACCTCGTTCAAAGATAAAAACCTCACTAAACACTCATAACGTAGCCTTTAAACTTAGGCTGTTTCCCAACTCGTAACTCTAAACTGACTTTTTGCTCGAACCACTTAAACTCAATTGAAGCTCATAACATGTTTCTTACACAACTCATGCCTTCTAAATAATAGGCTTATAAAATAAAATAAATAATAAACACAAGCCTTTATTAGTGCGTAGGCAATGACTAACACCATTCACCATCCTTCTTATTTTCTTTTTCTCCCTTTTTTTTATATATCCCCCTTTAACTCTGTTTTCTAGGGCCTTTCTTTTTCTTCTTTCCTTTTTTTTATTTTTATTTTTTGAAGGATGGTGATCCTTAATTTCAAAAATTCATAAATCCCTTTTTTAAAAACTCCAAAACACTAATAACAAATAAAAATTACTAACTCCTACCCCACGCTTTTAATGGGTTGTAGGAGTCGACTCAAAAATCACTCATGGCTAATGGAAATGGATTATTTGGCTGTGATTGGCTCATTCGGAATTTATAGTGGCTAAAATTTATTGATATGGCCGGAATAGGGTTTTATTTGTGCCTTAACGTCATTTTCCAAGTCAACTACACACAGCGGTTTCAAAGAGATCTCAAATCAAAACTCATTCAAGTACATGCAAAACTGATAAACACTCAGGCTACTCACTGGCTTTTTGCATGAAAAAGTTTTGAATTGACGCCGCTTTCAAAGTTTTGCGAAATCAATTGCGTCCAAGTACCATTTTACAATATATAAATAATAATTTTGAAAAATTTATGCACTTATGCACGATCAAAGACAAAAATGTCAAATCATATATAACTAACTTCGACAGGCATCCCATACAAACACAATTTAGTGCAGAAATAGCAAACAATCACGTGAAGATTGAAAAATTGCACACAAATTTCAATCATACTCATTGCACACAAATTTCAATCATAGTCAACCATCCCCCCCTCTTAAAAACTAGGCAATCCCCTGATTGCCATAAATATAAAGAAAAGCAATTCAAACAAGGAAAGGGGTAAGAAGATGTCCCTAAAAATGAATGGTCGAGTCTTTTTCATTGAAGTTGCGCAATTTCACATTCCCAGAGCCGCGCGATTGGATTCGTCCTTAAAACATAACAACCAAAATAATAAAAAAATAAAAATACACGTTATCAGCATTAATAAACTTATTAAATCATTTCCACCGCTCTTCAGCAATTGACGGAACCAAAGGTTGTTGTTTGAACAAAACGGCTATTGAAAATCATCGCTTCCGCCAGGGCAGCCGGCCGCCGTGCGCAGGCAGCGTCGACATGGCGTCGATTGACGCAGATCATGACCCGTGTCGATGGAGCGTCGACGCTTGCGTCAGTCGATGCGACAGAAGGTTGGCGACAGGTTTTTACCGTTCGTATTCCAGCGATTACCCCCTCTCCTAAATTATTTTTAACCATGAATAACTGCACAATCTCACAAAAAAAATAAAAAAACGTCCACGGTGCAAGAAATACGGAAAAGCAAGGCGTACGAAAAATAAAATTTTTTTAATTGCTGAAACAAAATACGTAGATGACCGAAATAAAATTGAAATTGCAATAAATTAAACAGGATAAGGTGGAAAGACAATTCCACGACTCGATTATGGAAAAACATAAATAGATAAATAGTAGAAAGCCCCAAGAATCTAAGGGGATTTGAAACCCAATCACTGTAACGCGACGATCTTCTTGCTAGCCTCTTCCAAGCACTGCTGCCAAAATCCTAAGTTCCACTCGTTCGCCGCGTTTCTCACATTAAAATCCTTGATTTGAGCCTCCAACTCCTCAATTCGCCGTAAGAGTGCAAATTTCACCTCGCGGATTGCATGGTTACTTCGCAAGAGGGTTATTCCATCTTGTGTCAAATTTCCTTTTTCGGAATTCGCTTCCTTCAAGCGCTCGCCCCTCATATTGATCTCATCTGATAATCTGGCCGTATCCCATATCATCTCATTATTTTCCTTAGTCAAGGTGGCAATCGTCTCTCGAGCCCGGAGAAGTGCGTCGCGGAGCTCGTTCTTGGTCATGGCATGCTCATCAAGTTCCTCCCTCTGCTGCCCGAGGTCATGCTCAATATCCCTTAAGCCTCAAATGGTGGTCCTTAGTTGAAGGTTCATGTCCCTAAACCCCTCGTTGATTTCCTCCTCCCTTCTCAATTCGTTCTTGAGAGCATCGATTTGGAAGGTGTAGTTAACCTCATCCAATTGATAATCACCAACCAAATCGTTCGCCTTCTTGACTTCATCATGCAGCTGGTCCGATTTTCACGTCATGCTCCTCTCTCAGCATCCACCTCTTCTCGTGGTTTTTGGAATTGGCCTCATGGTAAAGAAAGGTGTGGAGCGAAAATATTTTGGTGTAAGGAGATGTAGAGCTTTGAGAATAATGAAATTAAGAGTGAAGGGGTTTGGTTTATATAGGGATCAAAAGACCTTAAAAATAGGAATCCTAAATTCACCCAAACTATAGATAAGGGAAAAGATATTAAGTTTTCTTATCTATTTAGAACTCCTTTAAGACAAAAGATCATGACCCCAATCTTGGCAAATTTCGTGCAAATAAATCCCAAAAATTCGCTGACCTATTTAGAATAAAACTCCCAAAAGTCGCAGCTAAAACTTACCAAAAATCTGCTCACGCGCACAGGTGGCGTCGACGCTGCGTCAGTCAACGTGCGCGCCCAGGAAGCGTCGTTTCCGCGTTGACGCCGCGTCAGTCGACGCGGCTGCAGGCAGGTTATCATGCGAATCTTTCACTCTTCAAATGATGAATTAATCTTATCTCGACCTAAATCCTGTTCAAACACTTACAAAAAGTAGAAAAAAGAAATAACTAAAATAAAAGAAAATCAAAAATAAAGAAAATACAGTAGCTTGGGTTGCCTCCCACGAAGCGCATCTTTTAACGTCGTTTGCTCGATATAACTGTGCCGTGATTAAATTGCCATTGGAGGTGGGTCCACCATCGCCCACACTTCGCGATCTTGATTTGTTATCTCTCCATCACGGTACAATTTAACGCGGTGCCCATTAACTTGAAATGTTGCGTCTCATTTTTCATCGTAAATGGTTACAGCTCCAAACTCGTTGATCTCTTTTATCACGAACGGTCCACTCCATTTTGATTTTAGTTTCCCTGGAAAAAGTTTTAATCTCGAGTTAAAGACTAGAGCTAACTTACCTACCTCCAATTGCTTGTTGACGAGTTTCCGATCAAGGTAGACTTTGGTCATCTTCTTTTGCCTCCACGCAGCATCATAGGACTCATTCCTTATTTCCTCAAGTTCAGTTAGTTCCAACTTCCTGTACTCGCCAGCCTCATCATAATTCATGTTCAGTTTTCGAATTGCCCAACTAGCTCGATGCTCTAGCTCAACGGGCAAATGGCAAGCTTTCCCATAGATTAGGCGAAAAGGGCTCATTCCAAGCACTGTCTTGTAGGCTGTTCGGTATGCCCACAGTGCGTCGACAAGTTTGACTACCCAATCCTTTTGACTCGGCCCGACTATTTTCTCAGGGATGGCCTTAAGTTGACGGTTGCTCATTTTGACTTGACCAGACATTTGAGGGTGGTAAGGCGTAGATACCTTGTGTCGGACCCCATATTTTTTCATCAACTTTGCAAATGCTTTGTTACAAAAATGGCTTCCTCCATCACTTATTATCGATTTCGGCACCCCGAATCTACTGAAAATATTTTCTTGGAGGAATTTGAGAACAACTTCTGCATTAGCTCTTCGAGTAGGGATTGCTTCCACCCATCTTGATACGTAGTCGACACCAACAAGGATGTACTCAAAATCTCCACTCTTAGGGAAAGGTCCCATAAAGTCTATCCCCCATACATCGAAAATCTCTACCACTTGGTTGGGTACCTGTGGTATTTCGTCTCGCTTCCCTATGTTTCCAGTTCGTTGGCAGTTGTCACAAGTTTTGCAATATTCAAACGCATCAGCAAATAAACTCGGCCAATAAAATCCGGCTTGTAACACTTTAAATGCCGTCTTTTGAGCTCCAAAATACCCTCCATGGTCATGGCAAAATTGGAGAATGCTCCCCATTTCATCGTTCGGAATGCATCTCCTATTTAAACCATCCTTGAAGCGTTTGAAAACATCGGGATCATCCCAAAAGTAGTCCCTGCATTTACTCAAAAATCTCTTCCGTTCTTGGTAGGATAAATGGTTAGGCACTATTTTGAAAACAAGGTAATTCACAATATCAGCGTACCAAGGAGTA
The DNA here is from genome assembly GCA_014905375.1 of Phtheirospermum japonicum. NCBI lineage: Eukaryota > Viridiplantae > Streptophyta > Magnoliopsida > Lamiales > Orobanchaceae > Phtheirospermum > Phtheirospermum japonicum. Next base: position 323,636 of record BMAC01000687.1, on the reverse strand, counting down.
ATTAATTGCTCAAGGTTAAAAACATTTTCATAAGGAAAAAGATCGTTAATCATAAATTTATCCCCCTCATTCTCCTCAATTATCATTCTAGACAAGTGATCCGCCACAACATTTTCACAACCTCGTCTATATTTTATTTCCACATCAAATTCTTGTAGCAACAAAATCCACCTAATAAGGCATGACTTAATTTGTGGTTTGGAAAACAAATGGCGTAAAGCAGCATGATCAGTGTGTACAATTACCTTAGCTCCAACTATATATGGTCTGAATTTGTCAAGCGAAAATCGACTGCCAATAATTCTTTTTCAGTTGTGGTATAATTACGTTGAGCATCGTTTAGCATATTACTAGCATAATAAATGACCCTAAGCAATTTTTCCACACGTTGTCCCAAAACAGACCCCACCGCCTCGTTAGAGGCATCACACATAATTTCAAAGGGTAAGGTCCAATCGGGAGCAACAACCACAGGGGCAGACGTAAGACTCGCTTTTAATTCATTAAACGCATTCAAACATTCTTCATTAAAAATGAAAGGAGTATCTAAGGTTAATAGTTTGCAAAGTGGACGACTTATTTCTGAAAAGTTTTTGATAAAACTTCTATAAAAACCTGCATGACCAAGAAAAATCCTAATCCCTTTAACATCTCGAGGCGGAGGGAGGGTGTCAATTACATCAATTTTTGCCTTATCAACCTCCAGCCCCTTTCTAGAAACAACATGGCCTAGAACAGTGCCACTTTTTACCATAAAATGGGATTTCTCCCAACTCAAAGTTAGATTTTTCTCAATGCATCGTTCTAGAACTCTTGGCAAATTAGATAAACAATTATCAAAAGATGACCCAAAAAATGAAAAATCATCCATAAATACTTCAAGAAAGTCATCAATAAAATCACTGAGAATTGAGAGCATACACCTTTGAAAAGTTGTTGGTGCGTTGCACAAGCCAAAGGGCATTCTTCGAAAAGCAAATGTGCCAAAGGGGCATGTGAACGTTGTCTTGTTCTGATCTTCCGGAGCGATGGCCACTTGATAATAGCTCGAAAGGCCATCCAGAAAGCAGTAAAATTCGTGTCCCGCAAGATTGTCGAGAAGTTGGTCAATGAACGGTAGAGGAAAATGATCCTTACTAGTGGCCGCATTTAACTTCCTATAATCAATGCACATACGCCATCCAGTAGTTATTCGGGTTGGCACTATCTGACCCTTTGCGTTTTCGGCGATGGTGATACCTCCTTTCTTTGGAACCACATGAATTGGGCTTACCCATTTGCTGTCGGAGATGGCGAAAATGATTCCTTCATCTTTAAGTTTAAAAATCTCTTTCTTAACCACCTCATAAAGCGTTGGTGTCAGTCTCCATTGACTGTCCCTCACAGGCCTGGCATCGGGTTCCATCTCGATTCTATGCATGCAAGTCACGGGACTTATTCCTTTGATATCGCTGATGCTCCATCCTATTGCTTCCTTATGGTTGCTCAACACCGTAACTAACTCCTTCTCCTCGTGTTCTGATAAGGCTGAATAAATGATGACTGGTTTCGTTTCGTTGGGCTCGAGGAAAATATACTTCAAGTGGCTCGGTAGTGGCTTTAACTCCATCTTTGGACCAAGTTCGGGTGCAGTAGCTATTTCACACAATTCTTCATCAAAATCGTCAATCTCTTCATGGTCTTCGTCGATCTCACTCAAATCTATCTCTAACATCTCGGCCACCCTGTTCAAAAATTCCGTGTCGTCCTCGACTCTTAACTCATCTAGCACAGTGATCCCCTTAAGCTCGTGAAAACAGGAGGCAATCGGGTCAACAAATGAGAAATCTTCATTCATGTATGGCGAAGGAATGTTGTGGATATCTTTCAGCAAAAATGTGATTTTCTCGGCCATCACGGATAAGGTCATCCTCCCTTTGTGTACGTCAATTAGTGTACGAGAAGTGGACATAAATGGTCGACCAAGCAAAATAGTATGTTCAGTGCCCTCCTTCGAAACCTCACCGACATCTAGTATGATGAAATCGACTGGAATCACAAGCTCGCCAACTTGAACTAGAACATCCTCGACTATGCCAAGTGGTTGTCTAATTGATCGGTCCGCCAATTGTAGCCGCATCGTCGTTGGTCTCTTTGTCCCCAAACCGAATTCCTTATAAAGGGAATAAGGCATCAAATTGATTCCTGCTCCAAGGTCAAGCATGCCTCATGCTGTCTGTCCGTTTCCCAAGGTGATGGTTATGCAGAAACTGTCGGGGTCTCTCTCCTTTTTGGGTAGAGGCCCTTTGCATATGGCGCTCACCTCCTTTGTTAACTTAACTTGCTGAAGTGTCTCCAGACGCCGTTCCCTCGTGACTAATTCCTTGAAAAATTTCACGTACGCGGGCATCGTCTTGATTACGTCTAACAGAGGAAGATTAATGTTGACGTTTTTGAGCAGATTGTAAAGTTCCATGAACTTTTTATTCTCTTTGGCTGGGCATAGGCGACTTGGGAAAGGAACCTTGTCTCGAATAGTGGTTGGCGATGCCTTCGGTTGCTAAGTCGGAGACTTGGTGGAATCGTCATCTGTTACTGGAGATGGTACTTGATTCGGGGACTTCCCTTTTAACGACCCAGGAATGTACGAATTTGGTGACTTATGCATTTGGTGAACCGATTTAGGGTCATTGTTTGTAGGCAGCCCCTCATTTGCAATATTAGTGTCCCCTTCGTTCTCTTCTTCGACCCCATTATCTATCATCTTCCCACATCGTAGAATATGAACCGCGGAAGCTTGCTCGGGTTGTCTCAGAAACTTCCCCTTTTCATTGTCATGTTTGGCCATGAATGTCGCCATTTGGCCCATCATTTTCTCCAAGTTCCTCACGCTCTTAGATAAATCATCCAAGACCTCTTCTTGCTTATTAACTTGCGTGGTCAGATTTGTCAATCCATCCCTGTTTCTGAGTATCTCGGTGACTTGGTTCTGTTGCCAAATTAGCAGCTGATCGTTTGGCTGTATAGGAGTAGGTGTCGACCCAGCTGGTAGTGATTTGCTCAGTGGTGGCTGTGTTGATTTAGTTTGTGCTGGGGTGAAATGTGGATTTTCAGGGCCCCATTTTAAGTAAGGAGAGTTACGATTTGCATTGAATTTGGGATTTGTCTGAGTCTTGTGCTCATAGGTTGGAAGATCTATGTTGCGTAATTGGTCTTTGATGGCGTGCGCTTCAGCGTCGGTATCTTCGTGATACCCCATTGTACATGAATCCACCGAATGCCCTTGCTCTCCACAACGGTTACATACCTCGAAGGTCTCATTATTTGGAACCTCGGTTGCCTCGTTAACCCTTATCTTTCATGGTCGAGAGCTCGTTTGCCTCGATTTTTCGCTCATTCTTTCAAATAGTTGCTTGGCAGTCGTCGCTGTCAAATTCCCAAAATCTCCTCCAGCAGCTAACTCTACGTTATTCTTGTAAGAATCTATAAGTCCTTCGTAGAAGAGTTGATTCACAATTCTCGGAGAGTTGTGATGATGGGGGCAAGCTTGCAACAGAGATTTGAAACGTTCCCACGCTTCGTGAAACAACTCCCCGTCTTGTTGGACAAAGTTGGCTATTTGTCTCCTTATGTGGCCCGTCATCTAAGCTGAGTAGTATTGATTAATGAATTTATCGCTCACCATGGGCCAGTCGACCAGAGATCTCGGTTCCATTGATAGTAGCCAAGACTTGGCTTTATCCTTCATGCAACTCGGAAAACACACCATTTGAAGGTCTTTGTGATGAAGCCCCAGAGATGGAATCCTACTAACTTTGGCATAGAACTCCTTGAGGAACGTCAAGTGGATCTTCGTTGGCGAGGCCGTGAAATGTCGGGAGGTTATTGATGATATGAGGTTTCAACTCGAAGTCTCTTGCAGTTCTACCAAACACAATTGTCGAACTATAAGGACCCACTTGAGGGGTCGTGAACTCTCTTTGTCTTGGTTCACGCGCCTCCCGTTGGTATCTTTCTTAGTTATTTGGCCTCGCGTATTCGTTTCTCTCATGGTACCCGTCATTTGCGAGCCAATGATTGACCCGCTCGTCGATATGGTAAGATCTCTCGGAATAGTCGTCTGGAACGTGGCAGTAGTGATTATCTGCTCTTCTTTGGCCGTCATTCTGGTCTATTACGTTTCGTTGAATATTTTCCCAGTACGCTTGAGGCTGTACTGGTCCGTCGGGACGAATTGGCTCATTCCCGTACCCATTTCTTTGTTGCACGGGAGGAGGCCTCGGTGGCTGATCATCCTCGTTGTTGTGGGTATGGTTGTCTAGTCGCAACATCGTTTTCGGAATCGGATCACAAATAAAATCAGTCGTGGCAGACGATTCACTCGTGGATGAGTGAGGTGGTCTCACTTGATTCGAACGATGAAGGTTGTCGATGAATGGTGCAAGTTCGAGCCTAAACGATCTACGACCTTGCATGAACTTAACAGCAAATTAAACGTATCGACTAGAGAAACAATTATAAAAATAAACGACTAATATAAAAATAAAAATGAACAAACATATTTTTGAAACCTTTGTTTTGTTCCCCGGCAACGATGCCAAAATTTTGATTCAATCTTTTGTGTTGCCTACTTATGAAAATTTGTCAAAAGATCAATAGCTTGCCCGCAAGAGAACGGGGTCGCGCGTAGTTTAGCAACTTGACTCGAGTCGTCTCTCGAGGAACATACAATCGGAATTTTAAATAGTTTGTTAAACACAATAACACATAACAA
>BMAC01000687.1:306545-318858 GCA_014905375.1 Phtheirospermum japonicum | reverse complement strand
AACAATAATTAAAACTAGGTATTTTAATTCAGAAACTAGAACATGTAAACTAAAGAAATTAATCTAGAACTTAAACGAGATCAATTAGCATAAACGAACAGCAATTATCTAGAACGCAATATAAACGAAATGAATTAAACTAAAAAGAGAATGATAACCAATCATTAATTAAACTAAGATTACGAATTAAATACCAAAAGTATCTACGGTTCTAAGCATGAAACAATTCAAAAAAAAATATTGAAAAGCAGCTACTTAATTTGCATAAATTAAACTACGAAAATGAATAAAGGGTTTAGAGTACTTATTAAACTAGAAAGCGTAGTAAATTCTCCAGCTAATCCGGAGAGGTGGTTGATCTTGGTCGAAGAACGAATCACGAACAGACGGTTGGAGCTTGGCGATCCTCGAATCTTCGATCTTGATCAATTGTTGTTATAGGGATGTGGAACGGTGTTGTTCTCGAACCAAAAGATCAAATATTCAGAGTATGGGTGAGAGGTATCTCCTTTTGGGACGGACTTAGGGGGGTTTATATAGATTTCCCTTAACTTGGAGCATAAGAAACCCTAAAATCCCGATTCTGGGCCGCCGCATCGACGGTGCGTCAACAGAGCGTCGACTGACGCGTGCTGGTGCTCAGCGTCACTACTGCCTGGGTTTGCGCATCGGCAGGGCAGGTGCGTCGACTGACGCGGTCATGGATCGACGCCTCAGAGAGTTGCGTCGACAGTGCCGTCGACTGACGCTCCTTCAGTCGACGCTTCAGCAAGTTGCGTTGACGGTGCGTCGATTGATGCTCCGCTCCTTCAGTCGACGCTTCAGCAAGTTGCGTTGACGGTGCGTCGATTGATGCTCCTTCAGTCGACGCTTCAGCAAGTTGCATCGACGGTGCGTCGACTGACACTCCTTCAGTCGACGCTTCAGCAAGTTGCATCGACGGTGCGTCGATTGACGCTCCTTCAGTTGACGCTTCAGCAAGTTACGTCGATGGTGCGTCGGCCCTGCGTCGACAGACGCGGATCATGGCTTGCGTTGATAGGGTATCGACGCTCGCGTCAGTCGACGCGATAGAGCGTCTTCCTCAGCTTCTCTATCTCTTTGCTACTCGTTCACCGGAAATGTCGTTCTCCATTTCTTGAACATCAACTTCATCTAATTATGCGCTGAACTCTTCCGGTTGCTTAGCTGTAATGTGAAAACAACGAAATATCACCTAATCGCATCAATTATGATCAAAATACGGTAAAATAAGCTGGAACTATGAAAATACGAAATTAAGCTTAAATCATCCAACTTATACCAAAAACAAATAGAAAAACAAGCTAAAATACTACTGAAAATAAGGACAAATATGTGTTAATCAGTTTTGCATCTGCTCAGTGAGGTCTAGGTTAGTTTTGCTTGACGTTTCGCTCTCTGAAGCAGAGAAACTTTCGTCTTCCTCTTGGAGGGAAGGTCTAGCCGTGCGCTGGGTTGCCTGCGGTGGCTCCATATCCGGACGCTGGGCCGCCTTTGGAGGAGATGATGAAAGCTCAACAAACTTCTTGTCCACAAATACCTCCACCGCCTTGCCGACGAGGTCAGACAATTGCCTTAGGAAGGAATCGTTCAACATCCCACCCTCATCTTGCGTGGTTCCAGTTGGAGGGGATTGTGCTGCACCGGGCCTCGCTGCCGCCGCCGACCCCGCTATTTTTGGTACACCTGTTGGCGTGGCAGAGCTTGGCGTGCCACCCAACTCCGCCACCAAGTTCCGCCGAAGTCCATCTGATGCCATATTTTTCCTCACATCTTAGCCTTATCTTTCTCACAGACGGTGCCAATTGTTTCGCCCATAAAGTTACACCAAGAGAACCGACATCTTTCCCTGAGGAGTTCCCGACCTGCCTCAACAAAAATACGTTAGAAAGGACCACCGGGGGTTTTTCGGTGGAGATCTCTCCGATGCTTAAGTCAGTAAAGCGTTTTGTTCAGAATAAGTAAATTCAATGGAAGAATGCTGAGAAAGTCATACCTCCTCCAACCCTAAAGCTGGAGTATATACTGTTATTCATCACGTGGGATCTTTCCGAGATTCCAGAAACGGAACCCTCGAATCATGAGCCGTTATTCAGACTGATCTGACTAGAAAGCTTCTGCTAAGGCCAAGACAGCTCTTGCTTTACATTTCTCAAATTCCTGATCTGCTCTCCTTGAAACCTTATCGGAGGTTAAGGTTTCAGATCAGGTCAAGGCAATACCCCTCGGGGCTGTGGGCTTGTTCTCTGCCTTGGTTTCTCTCTCCTTCCTGAGTTGAGCAAGATGGATCTCTCTCCTGAGTCACAAAATCCAAATCAGGATCAATCTTTCCAAGCCTTACGCCTAACTTATCTCTTTTTCCCGAACTAGTGCAGAATAACAACTCAGGTCATCCCAACCTGAGCTATTCCTGCATACTTGTCCAGATCAGGCATATTTAGGTCGCACCAATTATATTATATATTTTAACTTTTATTGCCCACACAACGTATTTAGATTATTAATAAATAAAGAAGTTTTTTTTTTTTGTAATTAACATTATCTTATAAGTAAATTTTCTTTTAATTAATATAAGTATTTGAATTTTTTTCTAATTTTATATGTCTTTTTATATATTTATAATAGAAGAATAAAAGAATATAATCAATTAGATATATATAATCAAAGGAAAATATATATATATAAAAAGAAAAGATTAAGTTAGTAAAATATAGTAAAAGGAAATATAATAATTAGGGAGATATTAGAATTCTTATAATATTAGAATTCTTATATTTAGTAAGATTTCAAACCTCCAAAATTCGCCAAGTATTCGAATCACCAAAAAACCACACGTCAGCCCGAAATTTCATAAGCAGACACATAGGATATAAATCTTTTCGTTTAGTATATAGGTGAGATAAATTGTAATATGATACATATTAAATCAATATAAAATAATTTAATATGAAAATTGCAAGTTGATAGATTAAAAGATACTTTTCAAAAAGAAATTGATAATTTATTTAAAATGTAAATTAATACGTTTAAGACATATGAGACAACTTTTTATTTTATATGTAAAATAACACTTTTAAAGTTAAAAATAACAATATAAAAGGCATACATGACTATATTATCATGCTGTTAAATGCTTGTTAGTGCATGTCTTACCACTTGAAGTTTTTTGAAATTATTGACATATTTCAACATCATCGATGACCAAATCTTCTATATTGGAAATTTCAATTAAAAAGAGTTTAAAAAAATGTTTTTGATAAATAATTAACCGGAAAAAATATTGAAAACAACCACAGAACTAATTCAGTATAGTAGAAAATTAATGAATCAACGCACGATTGCATACAGGACAATTATTAGCAAATCACCAGAACCTATGGTCCATGAAATCAATGGAAGATGTACGGATATATTTCCTTAAGAGAAATTAGTACTATATGTACATTAGTTTTTTGAACCACCCTCTCCGCAAGATTAAAATACAGCCAGTAGAGGGGATCGTACATACTAATATGCAAATCAAATAATTAATAAATTAAGAACCAGGATTTATGGTCATGTTCAGTAGCTCCACAAGGAATTCAAATCTGAAATATCAGGACTAAAACTGAGAACCTCGAGTTCATGATCATCAAATGGCTTATTAATTCCACTCTCAACGGTTCCCTTGGATCGCAACAACTTTATCTCATTAGCCACATTTTCCGTGCTAAGCCCGGTTTCTTGTGAATGGCTCATAAACGAGTTGTTACTTGAAAATTTCTCCATTTTTTTTTCTATAACACTAAAGTTTCCTGGATTGGTTCCTTTGAAGGGAAGAACATTCGTGGAGTAACTCGATATCATCGAGCCTAATCCTCCATGGTTTTGATAACCAAGTGATGTTTGTGCTTCGTAAGAAAACATTGAAGTTGGAAGGGCAACTTGGGGACAAAAATCTGGATTTTCCATTGTGTTATGAGGACTAGAAAATGGGTTGGTGTTTTGAGGTACAAAGAAGTATTTTGGTTCATATTGCAAATAATGTAATTTGTGGTTGGACAAGAAAGCCCTTGATGAAGTAATAATATGTCCCTTTGATTCATCTTTATCATGAGTTGCAAAATTTGAACCAGGCCCTTCATTAATATCGGAACATCTATGGTCTGTCAATGGTGGCAATGTGGGGCTCTCCAATAGATGATCCACAAATGAATCAATTCTGCCTAGTTCTATACATGCGGGAATTTTTCGAATTCCCGAGTTCTTATGAAATACTCTACAAATGACGAATTCCTCCTGTCATCACATGGTAAAATAAAAAAAAAAAACTTTTATTATTAATCATCTTTCTTTAAAAGGGCACAAAAAGAAGAAAATAATAAATATATTTATACTTCAAGAATATAACATAAAAAGGAGGCTTAATTGAAATTTCGACAATGTTAGTATTGTATGCAGCAACTTTGGTCTCAATAATCTTATTTTTGCTCAATATTGGTCCTATAAATTTAAATTGGTGACATATTTACTATTGTAAATATCTTATGTAGCATTTTTCACTACAAATTTTATATTTATTTTGCAGGTTTTGTTCCATAATTTCTAATTTTGTGTAACTTTTGTACCGAATAAGACCTCAAATAATATATCAACCTTTTAGGAAGAAATGTTTACAAAATTAGAACATTTGATATCAACATTATGTAAAAACCAAAACATACGGTACCAAATTTAGTTACATAAGAAACAATAGTGATACGGTATCCAGATTCAGCTCGCCCGATTTGATCAGGGATTTAATCTGAACTCAGTTCAACCCTAATACTTTGGGAAGATTGAATGGATTTCTTGGGGCACCTTTCATGATGTGTATATTGAGGTAAGAGGTTGCCTTAATGAGCATACCAGATTGAGGGAGCTTTAATGTGCCTGATTAGCTCAACGGTCGCGTATGATAGCGAGCTTTTAGAATATTTCTAAACCTAAGCCCCATAGATCTTGTGGTTGAACAACTCGCATAAGATAGCGAGCTTCTAGAATATTTCTAAGTTAATCATCCTCGTAATTAAAGAAAAGAGACCTATTTAATATTTACTTCTTATTTGAGAGATTTTATTCGAAATGAATCCTATTACATGGTCAAGCCTAAATAATCTTATAAATAGAGGATTAGGCCCTATTTCTTCCATAACTTTCTTACAATCTTTGGTTTATCAATTAGTGATCTTTTATCTATTATTGATCTTTGATTTATTGATTATTGATCTTTCATCTATTATTGATCTTTTAATTACTCTTTTATGTAGGATAAACGCGACCAAACCATTATGTTCTCCTAATCTCTGTTCTTTTATTCTTATTTATTATTATATCTCCTTTTATCATTATTTTGTCTTAGTTGTCAGAGGGTCACGTCGGGGCCAGCCGATTGATTTTTTTACAGATCGATTCTGTTCGAAAAAAATCAAGGTGGTTCGACCCAAACTCTTGGTAGCTCAATCTTTTGGTTGTATTATTGAGATATATCACCATGAGTTTAAAATCAACTTCGCCATCAAAAAGCTCCTAAAGTCATCTTCTCTAGGTCAGAACTAATCGAAGAAGCCCGAGTCATCTTTAGCAAGAGTCAGAGTCCCAATTGAATGAATTGTTCCCCAACCCTCCACTAAATGAGGGCGTCGAGAGATGTTAGGATACAACAATAAAATTGAGATAACAACGTGGAATGATTTGAACGAATAGGTCTATTACAATTAAATAGATACGTGAATAAATAACAAAATGGAAGGAGCCTCCTAAGATACAATGACTATGGTGTTGGAAGGAGCAGTCGATCCAGTCACCCTAGGAAACGAGAATTGGTCGGACAACTGAGCAAAATCCTAACTGCAGTCGGCTATATGATGTGAGAGACAAGTAGGAATATGATGTGTATGTATGAGTGATTATAAACATGTTTCTAATGTTGTTGTATATTTTTACACTATGTGGGATTTGATATTTATAGGCTTGATTAAACAAGATAAGAAATTATATGAATTAGGATTCCTAATACAAGCAATCTCCTTGATTTACTCAAAAGAAAAACGCTTGGAAGCTTTCAGAAAAGGCCCAAACAAATTAAAGCCCAAGAAATTAAATAGTTTGCGGTCCACCACCTTTAATGATTCAATTTTCATAAAACAATGATATCATTCATATTTCAAACATTTGCTCTTTACTTAGAAAATCTCACACCCTCTTTGCCTTCCAAATGTTTACATGAAAATATCCAAATGTCCAACTTTGGTTATTGACTTTCCACTCACCCGAATATGGATTTGTGAAAATAAATATACCACGATTATCTACTCGAAACATAGATTAAGAATTTGATGTTCGTTTTAATGACCCTTATACATTTATAATATTTGGCCAAAGTTACCATATATTAATTTCCCAAATTCATTTTCTCCGATAATTCCCCACATTAGTGCCAAATCAATGTATAATGGATGTGACTTAGTTGTTCAGTTTCCACTGCATATTATTACATCAGGTCAGGTATATTATGGCTTTGAACCCTCCTAAGTGAAGTACCATTGGATATACCCACGGCCCAGTTAACAGTGTTATTGAACTATCCCGCTTACGAGTATACCAAGATAGTGATACTCACATAAAAATGTTTAAACCATTTCTCAAGTTCTAAGAGTTGTGTCCATTTTTGTCTTGGAACACCCATGGAATTCTTAAGTGCTCTGGTTGAGGAGGCAACTCCTCTGAACTTAAATAGGTGACCTTGTCTATCATAAGTATCCTACAATAATCCACCATAATAGGGATAGATCGTCATTAAAAGTCATTAGATTTAACCTCACCAATTTCAACAGGCATATCACTTTGTTATGCTCTCTAGGGATGGGTTAGCTCACGGCTAGGTACCAAGTGTTTAGAACTGAACAATCTAAAGTTTGGTTGTCCCACTGAATCAAGTTCTTCGGATCTCCAGTCATCATGGTTGGGAGTCCACTAAAAACCGTTCTTTAGTTGTAGATTTTACCCCCATTCCCTTTATGAATGCATGGAATTGATCTCGGCTTAAACTATTTGTAAAAAAATCCACTACATTTTCATTTGATTTCACATAATCAATGAAAATTATTTTTCTTGAGATCAATTCTCTGACGGTATTGTGTCTCCGGTGAATATGTCGTGATTTACCATTATACATTTCGTTATAAGCCCTTGCGATACCAACTTGATTATCATAGTGTATCATGATCATTGATACTGGCTTCCTCCAACATGGAATGTCCTCGAGAGAATTTTGAAGCCACTCAGCCTCTTCACCAACTTTATCTATAGCTATAAATTTTGACTCCATGGTGGATCGGGCTATGAACATTTGCTTAGTGGACCTCTAAGACACAACACCTTCACCGATGGTACATACATAACTGCTGGTGGAGTGTGAGTACTTAGAATTTGATATCCATTTCCCATCACACTATAATTCTAGTACTTCTGGATATTTCATATAACACAGCCCTTAACTCAGAGTATACTCCAAGTATCAAAAGACTCTAGTTAACCCTTTCCAGTGGTCACTATTTGGATTACTCACAAACATACTTAGTTTGTTCAGTGAATAAGCTAAATCCGATTTTGTACAATTTGCAAGGTACATAAGACTACCAATGATCCTATCATATTCTAGTTGAGTCACTCGATCACCCTTGTTTTTCACTAAACGAAGGTTATCGTCAAATAGAGTTTTATCCATTTCACCATTAAACGCTTTATACCTTTTCAGTTTTTTTTCCGAATAGTGGTACTGAGAAAGAACTATGTCGTTTGAGTTCCTTATGATCTTGATCCCAAGGATCACATTGGCTAAAACCATGTCTTTCATATCAAAATCTTCTTTTAGCATGTTCATTGTACTTGTGATCATATCACGAGAGCTACTTAATATCAACATGTCATTAACGTATAGACAAACAATGACAAAATAGTTAGGTGTGCTCTTTACATAAACGCATTTATCGCATTCATTAATGCAAAAGCTATTTGACATCATTGTAGTATCAAACTTCAGATGACATTGCTTCGATACTTATTTCAATCCATACAACGGTTTAACAAGTCTACACAACTTCTTCTCTTGATCAGGAACTACAAACCCTCCAGGTTGTTCCATATAGATTTCTTCATCTAACTCACCATTCAAAAATACAGTTTTGACGTCCATTTGGTGAATTTCAAGATTGTGCAACACAACAGTCGCCAGAATCATCCTTATAGAAGTAGTTCTCATTACAGGTGAATAAGTATCAAAGAACTCATATCCTTTTCTTTTTTTAAAGCCTTTGGCTACCAACCTAGCTTTATACTTATCAACCGAGCCATCAACTTTATACTTTATCCTTAGGACCCACTTGCATCCTAAGGGTTTATTACCATGGGGAAGACCAATAGACTCCCATGTACTATTCTACATGATTGAATCAATCTCAGCATTGATGGCTTCCTTTCACATAGGAGCATCAGACTAGACAAGGCTTCTTGAATGGTACGAGGTTCATTATTTAGAAAATAGATCATGAAATCCATACAAAACACTTTAGCAGGCCTAGACCTTTTTTCTGTACCTTGGTTCATCATCATCAGCATCTTGTGATGCATCTTGAACTGTAAGAGGTGTTGCTTCATCTTTAGAATCACGAGATCTCTAGTTAGAACCATCATCATTTCCTTTGCAAGGATATATGTGTTTAAAGAATACTACAGTCCTTGATTCAATGGTTGTTCCTTCAGCACATCAAGTATATCAGAATTGTGTACTAAGAACCTATACATAGTGTTATTATGTGTATATCCAATGAAGATACAATAGACTATTTAGGTCCTATCTTCACTTTATTTGCATCCGAGACTCTTACCTTGGCCAATAACCCCCACACATTGAGGTAACTGTAGAAGCTTTAACTCTCCATAACTCATATGATGTCTTATCCTATCTCTTCTCTGGGAACCTATTCAAATAGTATTAGAGGAAATGATCGCCTACCCCATGGGGTTAACCCTGAACTGATTAACATAGCATCATCAACTCTTTCAGGGTTTGATTCTCGTGTAATAACTTTGCCTGGTTCAGCAATTGCGCAAGTTAAATGTGGCGGAGGCTGAGTTACAGCTGCGATGCTCATGTAATAACTTTGTCGAGACTAGCGCTTTTAGATGCTTAATCCGATTACATTTATATTATAGTTTATATAACAAGTTATGGTTTTGAGTTCATTGTTTGAGATGTTGTGATAGTTCACTTGAACGATAGAGTGAAGTTTGGTGAGCTGAAAGTAGAAGGTGTGATCCCTCTTTGTATGATATTGGCTATGTATTAGGTGGGGCATGTTGCGGTAACAACTCTCTTATATTATTTTGATTTCATTTTGGTTGGTTTTGGTCTCAGCTTGGTTGTTCATCTTATTATGGTCTAATCTCATTTTGTTATGTTATTGTGATTCACTATTTTATTTTAACTCAATTTATTCTTTTATTGTTATATTAGCTCGACTGACTATTATCTTATTTGACTTAGATGGGATGGATTGAGATTGACAGTTTTCTTGTAGAGTAATTTATTTTTATTTTATCTACTTTACTTGATTTCGTACCTCATTCAACTAGAGTAGGGAGACTAACTGATAAGGCATTGCTTCGACCAGGTTATAGTCGAACCCTGCTCAACCCAATTAGTTTGGGAAGATTGAATTGATATGAGGTCGGTGCTTAAGGAACCTCTCATGATACGTTTGGAGGTAGGAGGATGCCTTAATTAGCGTACCAGATCGGGGGTCGCTTTAATGGGCCTGATTAGTTCAAAGGTCACGTAAGGTCGCGAGCTTCTAGAATATTCCTAAATTTATCATCCTTGTAATTAAGGAAAAGAAACCTACTGAATATATACTTCTTATTTTAGAAGATTTTATATGGAATGAATCCTATTAGTTGGTCAAGCCTAAATAATCATATAAATAGGGAGTTTAGGCCCTATTTCTTCTACAACTTTCTTACGACCTTTGGTATCGATTAGCAATCTTTTATTTACTCTTTTACGTAGGATGAATACTCATCCTAATCATTATGTTCTCCTAATCTATCTTTTTCTATTCTTCTTTATTATTATCTATGTTTTATCATTATTCTTACTTAATTATCGGAGGGCCACGTCGGAGCTAACCGACTTAAATTCTTTGCAGGTCGATGCGATTCGAGAAGAATATTCGAGACGACTCGATCAAAACACTCGGTGGGCCGATTTTTTGGTTGAATCAACCAAATATATCACCATTTTATAGACACCCAAAATTGCTGCACAAAACACATCCTAAATATACCACCCCATATTTATATCACCAAATTTCCAATCAATTAAGCCTAAAAAGGAAATGAAAATACTATTTTCTTGAATAAATAATAAGGTGAAATAAAAGTACCTTTGCTGCCCTAGGGATGTTATAGTTGGAAAAGTTTCCTGCAAGTCTGTATTCATGCATGACCCAATTGGTTTTTTCTCCTTTTGGAGCTCTCCCTTTGTAGAAAACAAGGGTCTTTTTCATGCCAACAAGGCAGTTGTTAGACTTGTAATAGATATCTTTATCTTTGCCAGTTGCCTTCCAGTACCCTGATTCTGTTGCTCTATTTGTTCTCATGCCTGTTGGGTACTTTCTGTCTCTCTGGAAAAAGAAGAACCATTCTTTTTCTCCCATCTTTGCCTTCTCTATACAATCAATTACGAATAAAACATCAATATATATCATAAATAGATTCATGAACATGCATGATTTCACTATTTCGAGAAATTTTACGGAATGATAATGAAGCATCAAATTTGTATACTAATTTCTTAAATGATAAATCATAAAATCAGCAATCGGATGCAATAGATATTATTTTTCCATTTAGTCATCAAAAATAAAAAATCTTTGTTGGGATTTGAACTCACGGTTCTGAGGTTCAAGGAAACACATATTAATTATTTCTACTATAATATTACATATTTAAATAAATAATATTTAATATATATTAAATCATTTTTAAAATAAAAAGAATATTGCTTAGTTTATATGACCACGTGCGACACCATTTTAACCACATTAATTATGTCGTCATGATTTTTTGTATGTAGTTGTCTAACATAATATAAAAGAGTGGATTTTAAATTTATTAATAATTAATTGAATAAAACAAAATAATTTTATGAGTTTAGGTTGTTATAAAAAATACATAATTTAAATAGTCAACAAATAATAACTCCTGGAAAATCTTATCTAAAAGATTCATGTAAAGTGTTGCATAAAAGTGTTACATAAAAATATTATGTATATGAAAGTGTTATTTATATAAAAATATTACGTACAAAATATTATTTATTTAAAAGGATTACCTTAAGTGTTACATATTAATAAATTATTATAAACATATTATATAAATATTATAAATTAAAAAATATTATAAAAATATGTTACATAAAGTAATTTATAGTGTTATAATTTTATATTAAGTAAAGTTACTTATAATGGAATGCAGGAATGTGTGAACTAACCTCACCATATACACAAGTGACACAATGATACCATTAAAATAGAAGGAAAAACACTCAAATGAAACAGATGATATAAGTTAATAATCTCAAATTTATTATACAAATTTACACCAACCACATCGTTATATCCTCACAGAAAAATTTCTTCCGATAATAATTAAAGTCCAAACAGTAATAAGGAAATTGAAGCAAAAATTTTATGAATTTACCTTTTAATTCACTTTTCAACTCCCTCATATATTAATACCACTGCAAAAAAAATAAGCGAATGCTGACGGAAAATAAACCGTCAACAAATACTGATGGATTGCTGACGGATCAATATGTTGACGGGCAATACCCATCAGCAGTATATATATATATATATATATATATTTATTTATTTATTTATATTTATTTATTTAAAGGGATATAAAATAAATATCAATTTACAATATTATAATTACAATATATTTTTAAATAATATTATATATTTGTATTATATTAAATATTTATTAATATAATATAACATACATAATTAATTAATTATTCATAAATTTAATTTAATTATAATATACATTTATAAATATAATATACTTATTATATATTTATATATTCATAAATAATATTATATATTTATAACAATTGTATATCATTATTTATATATAATACATATTTGTAATATATATATATATATATATATATATATATATATATATATATATATATATATATATATAT